>CABFVZ010001628.1:68724-87905 GCA_902151445.1 Timema monikensis | reverse complement strand
CCCACCCCCCCCCCCCCCCCCCCCCATGGGACCCGCTTGACGAACTGACCTTCGTTCAGATTGAAAATTGCGACGTCTGAAAACAGGGCTACGATGTATCTGAAGTAAGAAAGGACAGAGTAATAGAATATCCTATGTGCGATTTACAAACACTTTGTTTGATTCAAACATACGAATTACAAACTAACTGAAGCACATTTAAATCTCAGTTCTACTATTTATGTGACAATACATAACTTTGCTTGGACACATCTTAAAATAATTTTTTATTTATAGTCCAATTTAGATGGGAAAACACTTTTTTGTCAGTTACAAAGGTTACTAAAAGAATGGAAGAACTCGTGCCCAAAACCAGTTCAGTCCATTTTTAAAATTTACAGGAGATATAAAAAAACTAGCAATCAAACTTCTTAAAATTTTAAATTTGGTAATTAATTATTCACATTTTGCCTTCGGAGTGACGCGAAACAGGTTTATTTTAAAATTTTACAGAAGTTTAGTAGCAACAGTTTTTGGCTCTCCTGTAAATTTAAAAAAAAACACTTAGTTGAATTTGGGAATGAGCTATTCAATTGTTCATGCCTTTATACGACAAGTTATGTAATCACTTCACTTCTCATATAAAATATCAGTATGGACTGATACTCGTAGATCTTACAGTATAGCTAAGGGTTAAGATGCAAGGATCATAGCATTGAGGTAGTGGGTTCAAATCTACACGCTTCTATGTCAATTTGCTTGCTAGTCTATTAATTAATGGCATCGTGTACCGCACAGACTTTGTCTCTCTTTTATCTAAACTAAAACTAGTAAAGATAAGTGAAACATAATATACATTGTTTTATAAACATAAAGGGTAACAAAAATACGATCGTATTTCACCAAAGTACATAAATACCAAAATATTTTATTTGATATGTGCATTTTCAACTCTCCATTTCCCAAAGATCTATTTAAAATGATTCATCTGCCTTTTATCAGAAAAATATAGTTTTTATAAAATATGCATTTAAATTAAAGTAGTTTATTACTAAAAGATCTACAGTTTTACGATGATAAGTTATACTGTATATCAAATAGTTGTGGAGGTGTGATCAAAATTGGAAAACTATTACTATTTAAAATACCCTTAAAGTCATTTTCATAGGAAAATTAAATCAAAACATATAGTACAGATTTTAAGAAAGCCCATTTTTCTCTTTTCGCACTTAAGGTCATTCGACCATCAAAATTTTATTGCATTATTTTAATAGGTGTATAAATAGAAGCTATAAATAATGATTCAATTATCTCAAATCATTACAATTATCAAGTAATAAGCAATCAAACTTGCTATTTTATCCATTTTACGTACTTATTTTAAGGTAAAGTAGTTAATGAATAGGGATTAAATTTATTCTAGCTAGACATGTATATAAAGTGTATACAATGAAGTAGTGACAAGATCTTAAATAAATATAGTTTTTAATCCATAAGATATTTAATAGTTGTAAGATTACATACTTTTTAATCATATAGAAATACTTTTCGTTTTATACCCCGATACTTCTATTTTATATCCTTTTATAGTATGTCGTTATTTCATATTTGTTTGGTTTATTAAACTAACTCTACTCTTTTATTTTATTTCTGACACCAAATTGATCAATGCAAATGTAAATTTGTCATGTCTACTTCCTGAAACTTCTTTCTTTGACTGTACCTACCAATAACACAGACTAGCCGAACAAGGAAGGGTCGAGCCATCTCTACTAATGACTCATCATAGAGTGTTTTATTTAGCACCACGTCTTACTACCCTGAGTGCTGAGTTGTGATATTTATTTTGTCTCCTCTAGTAATATGGCACTTTGATGATATTTTACTGTGTTAGTTTTGCTCTTAAACTCATAGTGTCAAAGGAACTCATAGCTATGTGCATCAAAACGCGTCTTGATTTTAAACCTATTGCTTATCTGAATATTACAATTAACTTCATGAATGTATAAAAATGTATGTGTTTCACTTTTATTACTGGTCGTAAGTTGAACACTAAACAGTATATACAAATCTTAAAAGTGATAAAATAAATCTAATTTCACATGAGTAATGCATTTCTTTAGGTATTTTCCGATAATCCTATATTGTTTGATGGCTTGGTACCGGTGGCTCGTAATCTGCTATTGTTTGATGTCCGGGGGCCTTTTTACCACTGGTTAAAAATCTGATATTGTTTGATGTCCCGGTGCCTTGTTACCACTGGTTCATAATCTGCTATTGTTTGATGTCCTAGGGCCTTGTTACCACTGGTTCATAATTGTTGTTAAATACACAAATAATATACTACAATAAAGTGATTTCAACTTCAAATAACGTTTAAATTTCCCTATTTGAAAGCGAAATAATATTACGGCACACACGTTTTTACAATATTTATGTAATTTTTCTATTACAAATATGATCTTGTATTTACATTTTTACAGAATTGTTGTGTGTTCCAGAATATTTGTGTTCGTGTCCTGGAGAGATAGCTTAGAGTATATTTAATAAGATTTACGTATTCTTAATTAGGCCTACTACATAATAATTATATAGGTTGTATACAGTAGATAGAGGAAAATGTATATTTAACAATGAGAAGATATTTTATGTCTTGTATATGATAATAATTATATACAAACTAAATAAGCATGTATTATATAGAAGTATGGAAGTTTTAAAGACTATTAGGAATGGGAAGAAAAACTTATGCTTGCAATTAAAAAGTGACCAAATAGCATTGAAAACCTGTCATGTGTATTATTATTAAATACAAGGGCAGTTAAACATTACAGAGAGGAAATTCTGTGATTTTGTTGTTTATGCTGAAAATGATACCCATATTGAGAGAGTTTTCAAAGAAATAAAACTATGGAATGACACGATGCTGCCCATACTACAAAGATGTTATTTACATTGTATAGCTCCTGAGATTATAGATAGTCGAATAAGACGAAAATGAGATGCAGAGATCCTGCCTACATTATGGAAGCTCAGACTTCCAGAAAAAACTAAAAAAACTTGAGGATATGAGGTGTTTCAAATTCAATACTTCAGCTGGGCTACTAAGAATTATTTTTAAACATCAGGATGGATTGCTTATAATAATAGATTTACTGTGTAGAGAGAGTTCAACTAACATTATGATCATTGGATTTTAAAAATATACAACCTTTTTGAAATTTCTCTCTACTAAAAGGATCACGATAAAATAAATTAAGTTAAAACACTTCTTGAGAGAGAAAAACAACATATTTCTCCACAAGTTTGTTGTGCCAATATTTTGTAAAAACTATATACTATTTTATGAATTAAATTTATACTAGACTAATTATTATTATTATTATTATTATTATTATTATTATTATTATTTATTCAGAATCATTCAGTCGAAATATTACAAGTATTTAGAGATGAATCCAGCAAATCACAATTTCTAAAAGGGTTGTGACACCATAATAACATTCATGTAGGCCTATTAGGTTGGTATTTTAGTTCTTAATATTATTGTTTGTAATTTATTACTGTAGTTTTTGGTGTTTGTACTCTATAAATTTAACTTTGTCACTTTTTTTTAAATAATAACTTGTTTAATTAGGTACGTATTATATTTTCATTTTAATTTTACCTAAAAACCAACTATAAATTTTACAGCTAACCGTAAGAAATTAAGCAAGTTGCATTTTATAAAAATTTAAGCTTGTAGTTCTAAAGTAATTTTCTTCGGTAAATTTTAATTTTGACAGAATTTAATAGAATGTTTGTTTTTAACTCATGTTATTTATGTGTTTGTTAACTTTTTAATAATATACCTTATTCTCATTGGTGAATCTATTATAATAATTACTCTTATCCAATTTAAATTGAATAGAAATATATTTATGTTTCTTAAATGGGTGTATTCTTGATTTTTTTATTGCTAGCTACTCTGTTAAATATTTTAGAATTCTAGGACATTTTGAAATTCTCGATAATTCTAATACCAAGTGTGAGTGTAAGCTAAACCTAACTAGGGATATAGACAAGTTGAAATGTTTCCTTTATTTTTCATCCACTCAAAATATATTTTATTAAGAAGAAAATCATTAACTTTATATCTATGGCAAATCATTCCGACCTACGACAGGTTCAGGAGTGACACGTCAAAGGAAGGCAATGGATAAGCTACATTTATAATATTACAATAATATTCTGTTTTAGAACAATTTGTTGACAAAATTATTTTAAATGCATGAATTGAAACTTTTCAAACTTAGTAGAGGCCCATGAATTTTTTATTTTTGTCAAAATAGAGTGAGTTTCATTATAATTATTTATATTTTGAATTTGGTATAGGTTTTCAAAATCACTCGTGTAAAGATAATGAGCATGTTACTATTGTAATCTTTAGTATATAAACCTTGTCCCATATATCATGCGGTTTATGTAAAATTGTGAATTAATGTGGGTTTTCTGAAGCTCTCAATATTTTTTACTATTTTTTTTTTACCATAATATAAATAAACAATTCTTCTAAAAGTCACAATGTAATGATATAGTGTAATTTTCTATACCAGTACTTCACATCTTGTCACACGCCCGGGATATCCACCTAACTTAACACCACGTCTTACTACCCGTTCGGTTTACACGTGTATGTAATAATTACGCTATTTTCTTAAATCAAGTACAAACACAACACCCCCCAGCCCCTAACCATTAACTCATCACTATGAAAGGGTAAACCTACATTTCACAAATTATAAATTTTTTGACCATGCCGGGAATCGAATCCGGGATCCTTAGCTCAGCAAGCGGACACGGTAACGACTGAGCTAAGGCGTCGGACTCTACCTAACTAATTGTGGAGGGCAAGGGTTAATGTATATTTTTAGAAAATGTATCAGCATTTGCGTAGAAGTAGAACCGAACATCTAATTACATCCTGCTTCGATACTAACCTTGATCTCCCTGTCACTGGCAAACCAAATAAGGTGAGAATTACGACTCTACCCTCGTTACGGGTGCAGGCAAACTGATAAATCACAAACTGGCCGAGGACAAAGGGGAAGAAAGACAAAGTGATCTACAGCAGGAGCAATGTGGATCAAGTGGCCGACACAAGTAGGACATGACTTGTACCAACTGGTTGAACTAATGCATATGCAAACAAAATGATTGACAGCCAACTAGTTGACCCAAAAAAACCAGCTTAGAAAATTGATTCCTTACTAATGATGATTTTAATCCACAAAATTAGCGTACAACCCGAACGGGTAGTAAGACGCGGTGCTAAATAAATCCACTAGCTTGGAATTTTTTTTCCTTAGCTTCTCACTCCCAGTTTGAGCTATACGCCGGATAAGCAATGAGAAAGGTAAAATTTAAGTAAATATGCACTCATTTGCGTGGAGGGATAGTGAATAGTCTTTTAGGGGGTAAATACCTCTACTTATGACCGGCATTCTAACCCCAATCTTCTCAACACTAGTAATCCAATTCAATGGGATATTGACGCATTGGACCATGTGACCATAAATGTGTTTATTTATTAGAGTTTTAAATTATATTTAATAAAATTAAATTTCACGGAATTTACTTGTTATTTTCCGTTTACGATTTTGTTGTCGAACACGTTGTTTGCAATGTATTAACTTGTCGGTCAATTGGTCAATCTATCTCGACTTATGTATACCAGCAGGTCCTATCATGTCGAACAGTTGTATATCTTATCACATGGTCCTAAACGTGTCGATCACTTGACACACTCAAGCTTTGAAATATTTGTATTTATTTGGTAAACCATTTGGCTGTCGATCACTTTGCTTTCTTATGCACGAGGCATTCCTACATTTTTTACAGCTTGTCGGCCAGTTTGTAAGGGACTCATCATGAGCTCTGTTAACTATTATAATTATAAAGAAAAGTAATACTTTTTTTACTATTAATAAATAACTCTCAAACCTGTTCTGGTACCAACATGGTCTCTAAGGCGTCACTCTCGTTGTAGACCAGACCATTGTTAAGACAGAGAGATTGTGGTTCGATTACAATCGGGTGTACTGAGGGTAGTTTTATTATAAATTGTTTCCCACTCTACGCAAATGCGAGTGCACTTACTTTGAATTTAGCTTTCCTATTTCCTAATTGGCGTAATTAGTACATATAAGTATACCACAAATGGATAGTAAGACTTGGTGCTAAAAGAATAATAAAAGAGCCCTTAAACTTTTATCACTCAAATTATTTCATTAAATTGCTTAGTAATATCGGTACTTATTTTCTTCTTCTAAAAACACATTTTATTTAATATGGGCTTAGTAGTATTCGGTACAATAAATACTTTGTGACACGTGTAATAAGTTCATTATTTTAAATTATTAATATTGTATGAATTTTAGTAGCCAGGATTTAAATTCAAGCCATATCTCCCGGGTGAGCCATGCGTTGACATTTATTTTCTATCAGTGAAGTTTCTTAGCGGAAAAAAAAGAGGTAGTGTTATGACAACACTGTTGTGAACAAAGAGCTAGCAATTTCACCTTACTTTCCAAATCCGCCTGCCCATCCCTCCCCCTACACCCCTTCACAACACAACACCACCCCTTCAACCATGTTAAAAATTCCCTGTCAAAATGCTATAGCCAATCCATTCTAGAAGAATCTTGCTGGTCGAATCACCTTAAGTAAACTACCTTCAATTTTAAGTTTTGATAGTTAATTCCCCTGGATACCAAGTTTTATCTTGATAGGTAAAATGTTTTGGATTCTAGTGTGAATAACATTCATACGGATATACAGTCTGATGGAATAACAAAAAACACCGAACGAGATTCGAACCTCGACCTCCCCGTCATCGGAAGTCTAGTCTGCTGCGTTAGTAGCGCGTTGGTCCACACGGCCACCAAAGTAGGTGTTGGTGTAGTTATTACTCGGTTTATGGTTATCATGAGCTAATAATAGCCATAGCGAGTTAAGTATGCCGCAAAAGTATTAAAAACATCGAGTTTTCAAATAATAAAATACTTTTTTGAGTAAGCTGCAGTATTGTATTTGAAAAAAAAATGAGTCTTAGCCACATGAAAGGTTTAAATCCCTGCTCTCAAAGATTAAGTTGTTTTGTTTGTTTGGGGGTTTTTTCTCTTTTTTTTTCCTTTAAAATTATTGGCACAGATTACAACAAAGCGGTGCACTCCATTATTTCCTCCCACACACAATGGGAACTTATCCACGCTCAGACAATAAGTGACATCCCAACAACAAAATGTTTCTGGCGGTGATGGAAGAAAATGAAAACGAAATAGACAAGAAGGGAGGAGGGAAACCAAATCCTACAGGTTCATGAGAGAGAATGAAGACAACAAACTCCGAGCAACTGGTCGACATCTCTTGCTCTAGATAGATGGCAGCACGAGTGTGCGTTGTGCGTCACTCATGCGTGTGTATGTGTTTTCAGCTCAGATAAGCCGCGTTTCTGTTGTTTGGCTTTATTCTCCTGTTTTATTTAGGGGGAGAAGGGAATTTCAAGGAGGGGGAGGTAGGTTCTCTCAATAAATTAACGCAAGGAGAATACATGACCATTTTTTCTCGTTACTGAGGAAATGAAGTACTGAATTTTGGGCAGGTGGCTAAAAATAAAAGAATATTTCCCATTATTTTTTTTCCTCATTTTATTTATTTATAACACAAAGCTTGTCAGTGAGAAGGAAAATGAGGGTGGTGACTTGCGAGAGGAGGGGGGCAGAAAGAGGGGCGAGTATGTAAAGTAACTGCTTAAACCCATGGAGGTAAATTATAGAGTGAGAAGGAAAGAGGGTGGGGTAGAAATAGAAAAAAGCTTCTGTGCTAACGTCTGAAAGTTTATTAAGAAAAGTGGCTGCAATTCATCTTATGACTCTGGGGATAGTGACACCACCCCTTTCCCTCTCTCTTTCCACCCCACCCCTAGTCTATATCTCTTCACTCCACTTTTATTGTAAAATAAAGATGGTAGTGCCTGAATATTTTCAAGCTCTATTTAGATTATCGAATTGTGGCGTTTTCTAGGAGTTTTAGCTGATCAATTTTTTTTAAATTATGTTTGACAGCAATATTTTATAATTTGCCACTACGTCTTATTACCCGTCCGGGCTAAACGTGTATATGCTCATCATTCTAATGGGTTAAGGATGATGAATGTTAAATTTAGAGGAAGTGTGCCCATATTTGTGTGAAGGGAGAGTGAAAAACAATTTAGGGAAAACTACCCTTAGTACACCCGACCAACATTCAAACCCCAATCTCCTCGTTATCAGCAATCCAATCTATTGCTAGAGTAGCTCCTTAAACAAGCATTCAGCAACCTACGACCCACGGGCTGGATCCGGCCCAGCGACTGTTATTATCTGACTCGCAAAATATTTAGCAAACAAACAATTCTGTTCATAAAAGCAAACTAATAACAATATCAGAAATATAAAGTTGAATATTTTTTTCAACTCGGCCCACCAAACTGGTTTTTAAGCCTATACGACCATACAAAAAAAAATGCTGACCATGCGGTAACCGGAGTGGGCTGACACCTCGAACTAGACAATCAACTCTGACGTCAGGGATTTTAAATTAAGTGTGGCAAAATACCAAAAACAAAACATAATCTATCCACTTCAGTGGCCACGTGGTCTAAGGCGTTACTCTGGCAGTTGACTAGACTGACGATGACAGGAAGATCTAGGTTCTAATATTGGTCAAGTATACTGAGGGTGATTTTTTTTTCAAAATTGTTCTCTACTCTTCCTCCACGTTAATGCGGGTGCACTTCCTATAAATTTAATTTTTCTAATCCGTAGCGTTATTAGTATATAAGCGTAGAGTATAGCCCGAACGAGTATTATTAAGATGCGGTGCTAAAAAAATATCTCACGCAGGCGCAGATAGAGACCACCTAGTATAATAGTTCACCTACCTTTACTTCAACCACGTAATCTGACGACACATAGATGTGTATCTGTGTTTGGTGCCCCCTCCCTCCTCACCTCAACATCCCGCAGTACAAATAGAACTCAAAGTAGAACCAGGGATTATGGCGCATCTCGTGAGATGTCGGAAACTGAGGCAAATTCTGCGGTGTAACAACAAAGTTTTAGACTTGCAAATAGCCCCGAGAGCTCCTCCACAAACTTATCATGGTCCTCGCAAATGGCCTTTGTTGTCGCAAGTTTTAACCTCCCCTTTCTCTTCACTAACCCTTCCCCCTCTTACCCACCGCCCGACCCCATCTGTACACATACCGCGCTACCCTCACACAACACTTCGGGTCCATTCAAACTCCGCGGTGCCGGTTTTGCCCACATCCTGGGAATCTATTTAATTCCTTACATAGTTCCAACGGTAGCTCTTGCGTTCAAGAAGAAACTCTAACGAATGTATACACCCACCAGAATTTATATACCCACCCGCCAGAATTTATCCATCCACAAGAATGTATGTATGAACTCACCAGAATGAATCTACCTATGCTCTAGAACTGTAGTCACCAAATGGTGGACCACGGTTCACATCCGGACCGTAGAGACATTTTTAAGGACCTTGATGAGATAGTGATAAACAAAAGAAATGATATTTCAATAATGTTCGGGTAGTAGACACAGAAGGCCAGCAATAATAAATAAGTAAAATAACTAAAAGGAAATAAAATCACGTTTTTATCTAGTATGATCCTATAGGACTTGAACTTGAGTCACTTTTAAAGTTTTGTTGGAAGTATGTCGAGTTTTTAAAACGGATCTCCATCAAAAATAATTGGGGACCCCTGCTTTAGAATTTAGCTACTAGCTATAATTTATCCACCGGCTATAATTTATCTACCGACTATACTCTGTCAGCTAGAATTTATCTACCGACTATAATTAATTTATCTACTGACTACAATTAATTTACCTACCGACTATAATTAATTTACCGGCTACAATTTATCTACCTACTATAATCTATCTACCGACTAGAATCTATCTGCTAGCTAGAATTTATCTAGCTGTTAGAATTGAGCTAAGGTTAGAATTTACCTACTTGCAAGAATGTATCCGCCCGCAAAAATCTATTTAGCAGTTTGTACCTCTGTGAACGTCTTGGCGAATACTTGTCTCAGTGTCACGTAGTACGTTTCTATACATCTTATTTTTAATTTTTTCACCACGTCTTGGTATCCTTTCGGGTCGTGGGTATGAGGAAAATAGGATTGGGAGGAATTTCACTATAATTTCATGGAGGGAGAGAGGGAAGCCATTTAGGAAAAACCACACTCAGTACCACCGACCAAGATTCGAACCTTGATCTACCCGTCATTGGTAGTCTATTCTACCGTGAGAGTGGCGCGTTAAACCACGAGGTCGCCGAGGCGGGTGATCCGCTATTCATTCCAATGCTTTCGTATTTCCTTGACATTCACACTCTTCAATCATTATCCTTCTTTCTCTCCTATATAATGGATTAAGTCATTTGTGGTCAGATAACTGAAGAAAAGGTGCTTAAAAAACTTACTACTTAAAAACCCAGACTTACCACAAGAATTATATTAAATCCATACATCAATTCTATATTATTTTATTTAGTGGTCGAATGATCTATAACGTCACTCATCTTAAATTAGACTTCGGATGATGGCGAGAATAGGGTTCGAAAACTTGTCAGTCTAGTGAAAGTGTTTTTTCCTAAATGTTTTTACACTCTCCTTCCATGAAAATATGGTTATATTACTCCCAAAATTATTTCTTCCCGATTACTACCCCTATTGGAGTAATCATCACTATACTATAAAGCCACATGGCTGACTCACTCACTCACTCACTGACATAATGTTTACCCACATCCAGATGAACTAGAAACTTGAAATTTGGCAAACCTTCTTGCCTGTGACCGACGTAAAAGTTCAAAAAAAATTTCAAAAAAAATATTTTTAACCTCTGAAAACATTCAAAATGGCGGAGCAACTTTAAAGTCGTTGTGGACCTTTCTTTGGAGGCCTCTTGTGGCTAAATGGTAATACAGTGGAGCGTCGTTAATCCGGATCGATAGGGACTGAAACCCATCCGGATTACTGAATTGTCTGGATTTTCAAATGGGCTTTCAATAACTGTATACATACATAATGTATTGACTAGAGGATACATGACGCTCGGGAGTCTACTGTATTGCAAAATAGAGGCTGAAGGTTTCGAAAAATACAGTACACAAAATATTTTAATAAAGTATATTGAATAAGAACATGTACATTATGTAATTTAGATTAGTAACTCTACAATACTTTTTAGAAAAACAAACAAGAATCTACAGTAATAAATGGAAACTTACTGGGTAAAAAAGTCCTTAATTGTTTTTTGTACAAGACTTGACGTACGTTTCTTTGCAGCCATGTCCCTCAGTCTTTTAAGAAGTACGAGTTGTGTCGCCGTCCCCTCAGGTTGCCTCTCTAACCAGTTCATAGCTGTCTGGAATGTTTCATAGGCGTCTGAGTGTGAAGGACAGGGAGCTTCTTCAGCATCCATTTCTTCACTCTCTCTTCCATTTCTTCCATTATCATTGTCCTCAATTACCTGATGAACTATTTCGTCATCATTCAAATGCTGATAACCAGGGTAATTGCCATCACTTTCAAACCACTCCCTTGCGTCAAGTTCATCGCACTGTTCAAATCCAGGTAATGTCTGGAATAGAGCCACAACTTCGGCGTCAGTAGGAGTGTTGGCGTCCGATGGAGTTTGAGAGTTTGCCTCATCTTGTCCTTGATTTGGGGTTTCGGAGATTGGCCACAATTTTTTCCAGGCATTTTTTAAGTTGTCGTCAGGGAGAGATCCCCAGGCATCTGCTACCATGTAAATGGCGTCCTGTAGGCTGAGGTTTTTCACAAACTACAGCACACTTTCTTCCAAAACAATGTTTTTTTGCCGTTCTTGTGGTTTTTCTTTTCTGTGAACATTCTTCAGAATCTAGTTTTGAAGCAAAACGTTGTGAACTGTCTTTCTTTGGTTTAATGTCACTAGTGGTTGAAGTTCCCATACCATATATTTTAGCGAGAGATGCACCACTTTCCCCTTTAGACAGTCTTCGTAAAATTTCTAGCTTATCCCCTATAGGTAAAAATTTATGTTTTCCTTTATTTGATAATGATGATATGATTAACAAAGTAAAAATATGTACCGTTTTAACTCGCACACTAAAACGTCACAAGGCAACTATACGACGAAGGTTTCACCACTGCTGCAAAGTTTGTAAATGATAGCACAGAACTGAGCCGAGCACGTGACCAAGGAGAGGTGACTGGCTAAGTCGTTGAACTCTCAAGGACACCTTACACTACCTCCCCTACCTGCTCTCACCGTCGATCCGGATTTGCGACGCTCCGGATTTTTGACGTCTGGATTTCCGACGCTCTACTGTACCTATCAAAAAACGGATTGCACCAAAGCTAGATTTTTAGATTTTAAGTAAATTTTGCACATTTTGCACACATTTTTTATTTTTCTGACACACTTATGGGACAGCTAGAATCATAAAATTGTAAAAAATAAATCAACGTTCAAAACAACGCTGGTATTACATTAGTTTACACTCACTGGGGGGTTGGGAGCGCAGCCCACAACGAGCAAAGCGAGCTATCATATATGTTTATAACCTGAAAAGATACATTATTTTACTACCCCACTGACTGATGAAATGAGGGGCATAGCGGGCTTAGGGGGAGCTTTAGTTTTCCACCCCTTTCAACCTTCAGTATATATCCGACCTTTACTTCAGCTACATTGTAATGTCATCATGAGGGAGAATGGAGGCTGCGTGTAAAACAATCTTAGGAAATGAAACATAGTAGGAAGTTGTATGTCTGTTGTAACATCCAGACTAGCAAAGAATAGTATGGAGCAGTGAGACTCTTCTCTCACTAGATCTAGTATATAGGTTGTTTTTTTTACAGAGGGTAACAGGGACACTCAGAATATTGGCGAGAATATTCTTCACTCACGAGAAACACAACCGTTGCCAGCGAAGGTCAACTTCAAACTGAAACTTACCTGCAGCTATAAAATAGTGTACAACGGGGTTTCATGCAGGGACTATTCCCCTATAGTACAGTCGGGATAGGTTTTTTGTTAGAATTAATTCAAAAATTCAAACAAAAAAATAATTTTTGGTTCCTGTCAAATCATATACCCCCTTGATTAACATATTGAAAATATACATCTCTATCTTTATTCCATATTGGAAAAATGGCGTCCAAAATATAGCTTTATGAAGTTCTTTTCTAATTTGTAGGAAAACCTTATTTCCTGCAAAAATTTGTTCTGAATCAAAACTAAATAATACAAAATTACCTTTAAATATTGTAGATAAAAATTTTCTCTGGGACCCATATTTTACCTGCTGATTCAATTGTTCAAGATGTATTAATTATTTTATTTTTTTTAGTCCACTACTTTTAATCTGTAAACCGTTGGCCCAATGAAGAACTTTACCGAAACAAATTTACATAACATACTGTATTACATAACAAAATTAAGTTTGATTGACTGGGGGTGAGGCAGGTAGGGGTAGGGTACGTTGGGGTGGGGAACAACATGAATGTATCAAAATTGGTTATCAAGTTGAAACAATTTGTAAACAAAATACTGCTAGCAATACTTTATGATAACTAGTTTCAATATTTTAAGTAAACTAATATACAACATGAATATTTTAGTCCATCAAGAGTTACCTAGTTTTATCATACATCATTTTCATTATCACTCACACAGTCCAGGGCGTGTGGTACATTACTACAGTTCTTTCCGCTGCTGTTGGTGCAAATTTCCCTACATGCAATTTCATATTTTCTACATTTTCAATTCACGGAACATGCATCCAATCGCACTCATCTGTCTTGCATGCACACCTTATCATTTTAAGCAATGCTTCAACAAAACCCCATAGAAAATATACCCCGAATCGAAATTTCGTTTTTTGAGCACGTTTACGTAAAAATCGACCATTGTGAGGAGGCTAAAATAATCAAATAGCAATTATCGGGGTCTTTAGCTTTTTATAACTATACTGTAGCTTTTTTTCTCTCTCTTGCTTGTGAGGTCCCGGATTTGATGCCCAGATCTATCAGATTTTCTGTGAAGCAGGTGGTCTCAATCGGGGTCAACTCAGACTCCTGAGGATAATTGAGGAATTACTTGAGTGAAAAAGTAGTGGCTCCAGTCTAGAAAACTGAGATTAATGACTGGAGGGTTCGTTGTGTTGATAACACATAATTCATTCACGACCTAAGTTTATCTGGATGACAGCTCGAAATGTTACTACAAGTAATCCATAATATATCACTACGCCAACAGCTGACATCTATCACTTTGGATCACTGTAATGAAAACAGATGGAAATATATTTATTTGATAGTTAACCACAGTAATTTAGGCCAATATAATGTATATATTTATTTGAGGACAGACACAAAGTTTATTTATCGTTTTATTCCACTTAAAAAAATATTCACACCACTTTCACAAAAACTTCTAACAAACATAGCTTTAAAATGGTAACTGACGAATCTAAACCATATGTATGAACATGACGGTAAACAAGTTTTTTACAATGGTAAAAAATGACAACAATTTTCTCTTTTCCAAGTAAATACGATGCCTGTATTAAAAGGTATTATTGATATGTGCACTGTATTACACAAAATCAATAACGTTTCAAAACAAAGAATAAGTACTTTTAATTACGTTTAAAATATTGTTTTGAGTTGGATAAAAAGAGATTATTTAAAAAAATTAAATAGTATGAGAAAACTTAAGTTTACGTTATTTTGAATGTAATATATAATAGGTAATTAATGATCTTTACATTTATAACAAAGCTGTGATCTTTTACAAGTGTTGGCAACCCAAAACCTGAACATATGATTTTCGAACGGTCATCCAGGTAAAAACCTATCGTGAACGGACTTTAAATATTTCTAGAAGCTAGCATTATATTTGCCAACTGACTGTGACCACCCCACTGGTATAGCTCAATTTCGGGCTTATTTCATGGAGTTTTTTTTATTGTGGGAGAAAAAAGTACTTTTGATTGATTCTGTATTATGTTCTTGATTTTAAAATAATCTAGGTGCTAGGTATATAAAAAGTGATTTAGTTTTGCATTTGTAAATCTTCCGCTCTTTTTAAGTCGGCTATAAAACTATTTTCTTGAGTATGAATATAGATTAAAGTATTTATAGAACTAATTCGCAAAGATATTAATCTTTCCTCGGGGATTTTGGCAGGTTAATATAGTTTGTGCATCCTACTGACAACCTAAAGTTTATATATATTTTTTTCTAATGAGCTTTAAACCCTGTGTTATAAAACTATATTGAACATAACAAAATATAGTGTTATTTAATTCAAATCAAACGAGAAATTATAAAATTTTGATAATTTCGGACGGGAGCTTGTAAGTATGAATTTGCAACCTTTCCCATGGAAAATCGGTTAGAACGACGCTCCTGGACAATTTCCACTGAACCTTATTTATTAGAAAATACATACATTTTTTGGCCAAAATTGATCACGTTTAAAAAAAAGTATTGTCATTTTAAACGTATTGATAATATCCATCAGAAGCAAAAGCTGCAGATCACATGATTTAACGTATGAATATGTAGATATAAATATAATCGATTGCTTGGAATTAAAACATAGGCGTGTGTAGGGTGCGGCTGATGGGGGTTCCAGCTGGAATGGGAATAGGGGTGGGATCAACTCCCCCCCCTTTACTCAGAGAATTTGTTTGAATTATTTGTTTTTAAAATTACTAATAATTTTAAAAAAGAAAAATCAATGTTTTATTTAACAAAATAATATTTAAAAAAATATAATTATTACAATGCCATCTGCCAGCTGAAAGGTTTCATTTATTTTAACTCGCTAATAATGTCATAAAAGTCCGTATTCACAGCCAGCCTTTGTTCAATGAATGAAAAGACAATGAGGAGTGTACAGGATCTCAAGCCTACATTAACCAATAGCCTTCGAATATCCATCGAAAAAGTTACTAAAACATATTAGTTCATTCTTTTGTCAGTCCAACCATACCTGGGTGTGTTTTTTTGTGGCTAGTGAGGATACCATAGCACCCGTGGCACCAACGCTGCACACGTCTATTATAAATTCAAATCACTCAACAATAATAATATTACACGTCTGGGATAAATCACTCGTATCTCAGTTTGTGGAAAGGTTATTCAGTACTATTGTATTGTGGTCCAGGGGACGCCCGAATGTACTAATTGTACATCCTCTTTATGGAGGCTCTTTCTATGTCCCAATGAGAGGAGGTGAGGGTGATTGTGAGTATGAGGGTGTGGAACCACTGGAAAGGGTGTTGCGGTGCTAGTAATAATCGCCACACGTTAGATACACTTTACAGTGACAAATATAAAAGTTTTATCCTTAACGATCTTCCCCCACTACTTTTTAAACCAAGTGAACCCTGTGCTCGACGTTAAATTCCTCAAGGAAGTAGAACTTATGTCACTCTTTAGAGCAAAATTTAATTTTACTCCGCTATCTTACTGAAACCTGTTGACAAATTTTAAAGTTCTTCCACTAAGGAAGTTTCGTAGTAGGAGGGAAATGGGGAGGGGGGAATAGTCCATAGTCATTCAAACTTCCCCGACCTCGAACCTTTTTCTTTCTTTCTTTAGTTTATTGTGTGACAATTCAATACAATTGTCAGAAGTTAAAATGAGTTACTGTGTGTTCGATTACCGAACCAAGTGACCAAGAACTATCCAGTAGCCAGAATAAGTAGAGGGAGGATTGGGTGAATTATAATTAACACTCTTTTATTTTGCTCCACATCCTACTACCCGTCCGGCCTATTTGCAATTTAATTACGCTAATGTCACAGAGATGAATAAGGTAATGTTCAAAGGAAAGGTATTCGTAATTGCATAGAAGGACAAGGAAAAACTATTTAAAAAGAACCACTCTCAGTATAACCAATCATTATTTAAACCTTGACCTTCCCGTCATCAGTAAACCAGACTGCATGAACTTAATTATTTAGTCCACGTTCCCACCAGTATGGGTAAGAGCACAATTAACAACCATGAAATCAGATTCAGTGATCGGATGGTCTAAGGTGTCACTCTCACAATAGGTTGTATTGTCGGGAAGAGGTAAATCGGGGTTTGAATCCCGGTCAGGCGTGCTGAGGGTGTTGTTTTTTATAAGTGGCTTTCCACTCACTCTACATACATATGAGGGTGCACTTTCTCTCAAGTATAGCTTCCTCATATTTAACACATACGATTTATTTATAGTTCCGATACGTATAACCCGAACGGGTAGTGAGATGCAGTGACAAAAACTTTATGAAAATGTTAAACTGTTTAAAACAATATAATGTGAATATGATATCATATAAACATTATCGATGGTCACATTGTTTACTGCGTCACTCTCGTGTTAGACTGGATTGCCAGTGATGGAAATATTGGAGTTAGAAATCCGTTCGGGTGCATAGAAGTGGACGAGGATGTTATTTTCCTAAATGGTTACCCCCTCTTCCTCCACTTAAATGAGGGTACATTTCCTCTTAAAGTCTACTATCTTTATTATTATTCTATTAGCATAATTAATTAATGCATGCGTACAACCCAAATGGCTACTAAGACGCGATAAAAAAAACATAGGCCTAATAAAAAATAAGATATATAAATATATCTTAAAACTCTATAATAGTTTTATTTGGGTCATCAACCAATCCATTAGAAAATACTTTTGAAAATTACAAAAATGAAATAGTATGATTCACTAGCTAGGAAGTAGTTCCTATCCCAATAATTATGCTCAATATAGTTAATAAACACAAAATAAATTCATCAAACTTAATTCTTATTTTAAAATTGTAATATTATTTTTTACTATTCTTGAACGTGAATTTCTCTAGAATTAGCACGCTTCAATGATCATGTAACAATCCTAATCATTTTAACAAGTCCTCAATAATGTTTTATCATTTCATAAGCATGTTTTAACCTCCTTGGATTAGGTTGGATTAACAATATAAAGACAATCAAAACATCACACAGTCTATGTTTTTCACCGCGTCTTACTACCCATTTGGGTCATATGCTTATGAACTCATTACGCTTATGGGTTAGGAATGAGGTAGCTGTAATGTATAAGAAGTGCACCCGCATTTGTGTGGATAGAAAGAGAGTGGGAAACTTTTTTTTTTTTAGGGGAAACCCTCTCTCAGTGTACCTGACTGGAATCGAACCCCGATCTCCCAGTCTTCAGCAGCTTAGTATAACACGATACAGCGCATTAGACCGTGCGGCCACCAAGCCTGGTAAAATATTTTTTAAATGGCAATAGCGATTTGGTTCCAAATGGGTATCTTGGGAGTGTTTTACATGTCAAATAAAACTTTATTTTTAAATAAAAAGTCGTTTATGAGTAGTTCACTTACAGCTGATTTTTCAAAATTTTGAAATATTTTTAGAAGGGCCTTAGCGATTTGGTTTCAAATGGATATCTTAGGAGTGTTTTACATAACAAATACCACTGTATACTTGCTTTTTGAATAAAATGTCGTTCAAGAGTAGTTTACTGATGATTGATTTTCTAAAAACTTTACTTTTAAAAAATATAGTTTTAATGATTTGGTTACAAAAGGTTATCTTGTGATTTTTTTACATTACAAATAACTAGGTATAGTTGTTTTCGGAATACAAAGGCGTTTAATGGTTGGTAACTGATTAAGTATTTTTCAAAATTTTGATATATTTTTAAAACGGCTTTAATGGTTTGATCCCAAATCGATATCTTGGGAGTGTTTTCACTACCAATAGCATTGTATACTTAGTTTTTGAATAAAAGTTGTTTATAGGTGGTGACCTGGTGGTCTAGGGGTAAGGTGTCAGACTTCTGTGCTGGCGGCCGGGGTTCAATCCTCGGTCCCGGTAAAGATTTATCTGATTACCAAACCCTTCCTTCACCTCTGACAAGACATCTTGTGAATGTGGGGAATGCCAGGCCTCCACCGTGGTTCGGATTCCACGTTAAACTGTAGGTCCTCCATTTCATCTCACAATCACCCTACCATTACACATTAGCGTAAGTGCGTATAACCCGAATGGGTAGTAAGACGCGGTACTAATAATAATAATAATAATAATA
>CABFVZ010001628.1:43141-68567 GCA_902151445.1 Timema monikensis | reverse complement strand
TTTTTTGTTTTTTTTTTATTTGAATAATACATTTGTTTTTTTTTTTTTTTTTTTTTAGTAGAAAGTCGTTTAAAGATATTTTACTGATGATTGAATTTTCAATAATTGACTAGATGAGTAAGTTTGTATGATAGTGCCATTCCATTTATTATGTTTATTTGTAGTGGTACCTATACCTGCTAAACAAGTTTGAGTTATTTACCACACAGAGAAGTAATTAAATATATTAATCTTATGATTCCCACCCCATTCCTTTCTGCCATTTTCTTAACTCCCACTTAGATATTTCAAATTTTAAGATTTATTTGATTAACTTGAGGGGTCCTTATACCTGATTGACAAATTTACATTTTTTCTACCACACCAAAAAGTTTATACAGCCCCCCTGCACCCTACCATCTCCTGGGGACCCATTTTTAATATTTAAAATGGTTATTTGGCGTGGTGCCATTTACTTTACTCCCGATTTTGACTTTTTCTACAACACTGGAAAGTGGTTGTTTCTATTAGTTTTTGAAATTTTAAAACCATCCAATGTTTTGAACTACCATTTAGAAATTTAAATTTTCAATATCCATTTTGTTATTTGGGGTGGTTGCTCTATCTGTCACCCAAATTTTAATTTTCTACCTCGGTCAATGAGCTAGTTTGTTAGTCTATGTTCCCAAACATACGCTACTTCACTGTATGTCTATATTCCAAAACAGTATTTGCTAATGAGTCTTAAAAATAAGATTTAATTCCAAGTTAAAATATTTGAATAGTTTCATAAAGACTCAAAGTAACCACACCAACAGTAGTCCAGTCATTTTAGACATATTTTAGCAAATAGCGGAAAAAAATTGTAGATGGTTGGATTTTGGTATATATTCTCATTTAGGCTTGCAGTTTAACACATTAAAAGTCCTCATTAATACCGTGTGAGACCCACCTCGGGGGCGTAGTTGGCTAACGCACTTGTCGTGTTGGGCTCGACTGTTGAGGACGGGGAGATCGAGGTTCGAATCTCACTCAGGTGAACTCGGGGTGGATTTCCTAAATGGTTTTCCATTCTCCTTCCACGCAAATGCGGGATCACTTCCTCTAATTCAACCTTCCCAATTCCTAATCCATTAGCGTAATTAGTACTTAAAGCTTATAACCCGAACGGGTAGTAAGACGTGGTGCTAAATATTATTATTATTAAAATACCGTGTGAGCTTCCGCTGCTGTGACCTTGAAAATACCTTGACTTTTTTTTGCGTATGTCTTGGAAACGGTGGCACCTAAAACATTATGTTAAAGAAAAATTGTGTTGGAAATTCAATTTTCTATATAAAAGGTCCCTATCACTTTTATCACCAGTCCATTACATTCCTTCCCTTTCAAATTTCCCAAGAGTTAAATCCTCTTTTTATGAAATCGTACACCTATGAGATTAGAAATATTGCATTAGCAAAAGTGTTTGTGTTCTCCCACTTAGAAGAGGTTAAAGAGGTTTGATTGAATATATTTAATACTATATTAAGACCTAATAATAAATAAGATGCAATAAGTATGAATTTGTATAATAGATATAATAAAATGTAATAACTACATATGAAAAAGTGAATACAGATGTCAATCTTTTTGATGCTCCATGCATCTCATAAGCTTCTTCGACCTCCATATCTTTATCACTTGACGTTATCATTGTCGTTTTCCTCATTACTTTCGTTGTTTCTACTGTCATATTCACAATCTTCCTCAAATGACGATTGCCATAAACTCTTTTTAACATCTACTGCCCCAATATCATCGACATCTTCCATCTCCATTTCTGGTCCCCCAGAGTTATCACACAAAATTCCACTGTAGTGCACGCAAATATGCGAACACTTTAATCCTTTTATGGCATTAACAAGCTTTACTGCATCCTTTTAAGCAACCACAAAAAATTGAGATCAAAATCTTGTGTGGTGCTGGCCCTAAGGTTGATGCAATTGGAGAAATAGCGATTCTACGTGCCAGCCCCAGTTTTGTGGAAGGAGTTTATTACCTTACCACAATTGCACTTTATGGTAGACACGAAGGCTGTGCAATTTTGCAACGTCTTGAGTAGATGGTAATGGGGATAACAGTTTTTTCCTTCCTGTAACACCTTTATTAAAGCTTATAAAACGATGTATATTTAATGACTCGGTTTGTTTGTGTGCACCGTACAGTCCAAGGAACATTTTTGTCCCGGCGTCAGCAATTTTCTCTTGCGAAACCTTTTCTTCTTTAAAAGGGTGAGCCGCTTTGACAAGGTCTTCTCTATTTTCCAGCACTTTGCTTAAAGCTCTTTTTCCCTTTGCGAAAATAGCTGAGGTGCGATCGCAGCCTGAAAAAGCGTGCAGGAATAAAATGTTAACCTTAAGGAGAGGTTTATTATTTAAACTATGCGACGATTACAGTTTGGTTTGCACCTTGCCTCTTCCTGGTTTTTTCAAAAAATAATTCAGGGGTCTCAGGTGCAAATGCTGTCAAAAGTACCAGGAGGGCATCATCCTTTCCGACTATAACACAGTTTTCCTCGGACGTTGAACGATCAATTGCTATCTGAATAATAAGTATATCTGCATCTCCTTCTGATTGCTTTACCTCGACGTCATTTTCAACCAATTTTTCAATAATTATGGACATCAGATTGTCCTTATTATGATCATTTGACAAGAAGTTCTCTTGGGCCACAGTTAAATTCATGTTCTCATGAAATTCTAAATATGGAGAAAACTTTTTGTAAGATCTAAGAGATCTTTCGGCTGCTTTGGTATTGCATACATTTTCTGAATACCCATCAAAAACAATTATACATTTATTTCCAAAGTGTTTTTGGACATAAATGGACGCTTCTAAAAGAGTCCTGTAAGTTCCAACAAAGGGTCACACAACACGATGTAAGGAACAACCTCCATCAATAATGTAAAAACTGCCAAATGGGTCAGCCTTTTCCTGTTTATTTTCAAATATTGAATATAATGCAGCGTTATTTGTTTTTCTCGTTATGTTTTCATCAAACAGAGATAAAAGGTAAGGAGATAAATCAAATTCTAAATAACTTTTTAAATCTTTTTAAGACCTCAGGCAAACAGATACACGCTGAAAAAGTTGCAGAGGTTCAACAGTTACACCATGATCGTGGATTATAATGAAATTATTAGCCATTGTTAAGGTCTACACTCTGTCTTGACATGACGGCTTAACATCGCACAATTTTCTCCCAGAAATTTTCTTTAATGCTCTGCAACTGAACTGTAGTCATCATGGCAGCTGATTTTATCATCTCTTACAATTCCACTTGAGATTGGAATACACCCGCCAATGACAGGTAAAGTTGCATTTCTTGTGAACCACAAAATCCAATTTCGTAACATCTGCTCAATTTCTTTTTAAACAAGAATCTTGTGAGTGCTTATGTTGCTTTGCACTGTCAGAGTATTCACCACACAGAATCTCCAAGCCTTCAAGAACATTCGAAACAAAGGGTCTTCCACCAATCCATTTTCCTAAGACACTGTCAAATACGCCCTTGCCATGTGTTAATCTATCTGATGTCTTCATTGATCTCATAAGTGTTTGCTCGATAATCATATCGTTCCACACTCCTGACTAGAGCTTGTCATTTCGTCGCACTGTGAATTATCCTTGTAATACAAACTGGGCACGTTCTTTTTCATCCAATTTCGTTTCCAGCTTAGCCATGTAGCGTGTCAATCAGTTAGATTGAACAGCTACAAGTAAATAATTAATATTTATAATAATTTACGCAAGAAAAGGAACTATAGTAACTTATTTAATATAAGCTACCTCAAAGTTTATATTCTCGGACTTGATCCAGTCTACTAAATCTACGTATTGGCCTACGTTCAAACACGTGGTTGGTCAAAAATATTGTCTTTGAACAATTACTGTACTAAATATCAAAGAAGAGGTTTAATATTATTGTATTTATGAATAATATACTTTAACGCTTTGCTTTTCCCGTTGGATGAAGCTGGATAGACTTATGCACGCCTGCCATGCGGTCTACACAAAAAATAGTAAAAATACATTTATATCGCCAATTCTCATGAAAATAATAGTGGATGCTAAATAATATAATTAATACAGATACATTTACAGGAAGACGCCCCCGATTGTAAGCAGCGGCCACTCTTGCCCTGGATCTACGCAAATTATGAAAGGCAAGCTTACACCTTTCATAATATGTTGAGGTCCCACAGTCATATCTTGCAAGTTTATTTGGCAGGATTTTGCGTAAGGAAAATGACCACGTGCGTGAAAAAAGGTAGCATGTTTGGGATTGTTTCCAGGTGAAATTGCCAATCACCACTTCGTTCGGACAGTATAAATTGATGTACCAACATTAACATCCGGAAGTACTGACACCACTGGACCATTCCCTCTCCAAGGCTACTAATCCATATTTAGTTAAATTACAACCACCCTTTGAACGTTCCTACAACAGCAAAGAAGTGAACTTTTTAATTATCCTGACTGAACACGTAAGTACATGAAATATTA
Organism: Timema monikensis; assembly: GCA_902151445.1. NCBI lineage: Eukaryota > Metazoa > Arthropoda > Insecta > Phasmatodea > Timematidae > Timema > Timema monikensis. The sequence goes on along the minus strand of CABFVZ010001628.1, from coordinate 64,043 downwards.
ACACAAGGTAAATAAATCACTATGTCTGAGCTTGAATTCACTTTTGAGTGCGCAGTGGGAACTGACCAGATGAGCCGTTTGCTTACATTTGCCAGAATCAGCGTGTGGGCTGAGGGAAAGGGGTGTGGTACCATTATGTCTGGACTTGAATTCACTTTGAGTGTGCAGTGGGAACTGACCAGACGAGCCGTTTGCTTACATTTGCCAGAATCAGCGTGTGGGCGAGGGAAAGGAGTATGGTACCGTTATGTCTGGACGTGGTGGCGGAAAGGGCGAGTGCATCTGCCTCAAAAAACATTTCAACCTTGCCTGTTTGTGCTCTTTATACGCATTGTTGCATGTTTTTTGAAACTGTGTCAAAAGTGGGGATGTTGAGGGTGAAGGAGTGGACTGGTGATAAGAGATGAGGACCTTTTATTTAGGATATTAAGTTTCCGACACATTTTGTTTTGAACATAATTTTCTAAGTGCCGCCGTACACGAGACATTCGTGAAAATAAAACTAATTTTAAGGTATTTTCAAGGTCACAGCAGCGGAAGCTCACACGGTATTCATGGGGACTTTTAGTGTGTTAAACTGCACGCCTAAATGAGCATATATACCAATTTCCAGCTATTTATAATATTTTTTTCACCATTTTTCCATAATTCTTGGACTACATGAAATATTTTTGAGACCGCTTTGCTCGTTAATAAGATATTGTGATGCTATATAGATGACACTGTTTTCTGAAAAATAAGGTCTATAAAAGAAGTCCCGTCTCAATACGTTGAGTACTTTTTAGCTTACTGGCTACAAACATTCATAAAGAGTACAGACAGAGAGAGACAATCGACTGTACAGACAGATTTAGAGTATGTATAGATAAGTCACATTACCAGTCCATACATTGAGTCCAAGTGTATTTGGTTGAATTATATAAAGAGTATTCCATGAACTCTCATTTGTGTATTTGAAAGAGTTGATTAAGTTTTCGAAGGTTAAGGTTTTCTATTAACTTGTTTATATAGACAGACACATATTCGTTTTAATTCTTTTGTATAGTAAAATGACATTCAACCATAGATTTATGTCAAGTTTTAGTTTAATTCGTGAATATTTTTAAAACTATTTAGAACAAGTTAAAACATAGATCAATTTAAGAGAGCTATACTTCATAATTATTTTAAATGCATACAAAGAGTATAAAATAATAATTACTTGTATTTAAATGAATACATCTGCACAGGTAGACAGGTGGACTATATATCAATGATAAGTCTCTTCTAGTATTGTTTTTCGGGTGAGGAGTAAGTCTGGTTTCGAATCCCAGCCGGATGTACTGAGGGTGTTTTTTCCATAAATAGTTCCTAGCTTTCACTACACATGAATGTGGATACATTCCCTCCAAATTCTAGCATCAGCATTACTACTTAATTAATATAATTAAATTAATACAGCCTGATCGTATATTATTAATACCAGGAGAGAAAAAATTTAGACAGCTAATTAATAATATGTATGGTTTTTTAGATAAAATAAGAATATTCTATGGCATAAAAAGTATTTATTTATTTTCATCTATAGATGCAAGTATTAATCACCAAAATAAATCTTTAATAACTAACATTAATTATATATAAATAATTGTAATTGTGTACATAAATACACTACTGGCTGTGAAATAAACGGTTGGGTCATGAGATTTATGTAGAATTATTTTTAAAATTAATTTTAAATCATATTATAAACATAAACTATGAAGTATAAAACTTGATATATTATCTGAAAAGTTACTCGGATAAGGAAATGGGTGAGTGATATAGACCTATTATTTTGTCATGAAGACCAGAGGGCCCAAGTTATGGTGACACGTTTCGCTCTAAACATTCATCACGGGAATTTTCCCTGTTAAGCATCGATTGGAGCTATTATAATTATATATATATTATAATTAGCTGAATGCCCGTTCTACGCAAGGGATATCGGAACCGAGTGACGGCGTCTGGGTGAATGGCCACTTATCAGCTGAGCATGGCTGGACAAGTCTCCCCCCTCCTACCATTCTAAACCCCCTCACACTGCCCTGGGCCGGGCCCTCTCACTCACACAGACACTATAAACACCACCAAATTCAGCAAAATATACACTAAAGACTTCTACAATCTCTTGGAGTTGCATATTAAAAAGTAATTACATATTTTAATTAATTGTATGTATTCATTTTTCCCACCCTCTAGGAGCATCTACGGCGTTAAAAATAATTGCTATATTTTTTCGAAGTAATTATTAGAACAAAATTATCGGATTATTACCCTCTAAACGCTTAAAAAGAGTTTATAAAGTAATATTGTTGATTAGGATAGCTACCCTGATTTAACCCCCTTAATCACAAAATATCGGAATGAAACATCTTTACGTTTCTCAATTAGCTTATAAGGAGTACCTGTGTAAGATTTCAGCCCTTTATCTTCGCGGAAAATGTAAGAATTAGTATTGAGTCAATCAGTCAGGGCTTTCATTTTTATTTAGAGATAAATATATATTTATATATTATAATATATATTACATATTTACAGATTATATATTCATAAACTTCGTTAAAATTGATCCCTGCAGTTATCGACGAACAATTATCCAGACGACAGACAGATGAAATGTAAAATGGTACAGCCATGCTACGCTCGGCTGAAAAGTATTCTCTCTCAGAATAATTTGAAATTATTGATAACCAACCATATATTCACCTTATTAATAGAAAACAGATGGTAGATCAAACAAAAAAGCATGGTTTTAAGTATAATAAATATTGCGTGTCCAAACGGGCCCGCGTGCCATAGTTTTATCTCCCTGACATGGGTATAAGGCCGAAAAATCTAAGTGAAAAATAATGTAAAAACTTAATTAATTCTTCCTATAAATATGCATATTTATTTTCAAAAATGTCTACCTAAAGCTTTCTGGCAATTTCTTATTTTATGATAAAACCTAGAATATAATTTTTTCTCTCCGTTATTATTTTTAATCGGATTTGACGTTCTAGCGGCAAACTTGGTTATTTCTCTCTCTTTTTAAGTTTCGTAAAGGAACCAATGAATAAAATATTAACTGCTGTCTTAACAGGGGTATTTAGCTAAATAAATATTTGCATAAATATGGCTCCATCTTTATGTTTCCGAAACAATTCATATTGTTTTAACGCATTCATTGATTAAATACAGTTAAGCATACGTCTCAATTTAATATTAAATTTATCTTTTATTTTCAAACTTATTTTTTAAAGCTAAAAAAAGATTTACTCTCTACTCCACATGGATGACTACATTTTTCCAACACCATGTTGTACTATGGGTACGGGTCATAGGCATAAGTATGCTTATGTGTTAGGAGATGGGAAAGACCAAAATTAGAAGAAGTGTACCATCATCTGCGTGGTAAAAGAGAGGCTGTGTGGTGAAAGACATTTAGTAATAAATACTACTAATACACCCGACTGGAATTCGAACACTTACGCCACCCTTATCGCCCTGCTACCCCCATCATTTACAGCCCAGTCTATCAAGAGTGACGCCTTAGACCATTTCACCACCGAAGCAGGTTTATCACTAAAACTTGATTCACACGTTCACCGAAAATAGAAAACAGAATCCGCTCGAGTGGCGCAGTAGCTCACACTGTATGTTGACCCATGAGGCAATGCGACGCAAACTTTAACCGCTGTTTATAAACACATTTTATTTTCTAGTGGCTACACATACTGTATATTTTATATTATTCTCCCGATGGATGTTTTCGAAATGTAGGGCTGTGTTTAGTCACAATCCAAAACACCGATAAACACGTTTTACATTAACAGGTTATTTCAAATATCCTCACAACGGCCAACGGAGCTGTCTGCTTGCTGCTAACTCTACAGCGCATGCACACTGGTTTAAGATGTTATGTTTTGGGATTTGATTGGCTTTCCCATGCCGAACATCTTGAGTAGAGTAGAGGAAATCGAGATGAGTTGAATTTTAGTAGAACAACTCGCGCCGATGAGGCGTAAATCTGGTTATTGGTTTAGAACTCGTCACATGATTCCGTTTCTATTCTGCGCTGATTTTTCGTTGAACGTGTAAATCACCATAAGGTTAACCTCAACGTGGATTATTATTTAAATCTAGTAATGGAAGTAAAGTACACACTTGTATAACATTATGATAGCTATTCGGAAGTTCCACGAGGCAGAATGTTGTTTACGCGACCGAAACTGACGATCGTATGCAAGCACAGTTTAACGGTTTGTAAAATCGGATTAGCAATAAAGTTCCTTTACTACCCTCTTCGGGGGCTGCGTGGTCTAACTCGCTACTCTCGCACTAGAATAGACTGCGGATCGAGGTTCGAATCTCAATCGGGTGTACTGAGGGTGGTTTTTCCAAGATTGTTGTCCACTCTCCCTCCAAGCAGATATGGGTACACTTCCTATAAATATAGCCCTCCTAATCCCTAGAACCATTAAAGTAATTATTACCTAACCGTATAACCCTGACGGGTACTAAGACGCGGTGCTTGAAAAACAAAGTTCCTTTGCTATTGCCCCAACCCCATTGAAAAGCTCCGATTTCTCCTCCCCTAGTGGGTGTTTCTCAGTCACCTGACATTATCAGGCTCCCGCCATGACATTCGTCCACAACCTCACCTCTTTCCTCCTTAGCATCATGTTTGTGTAGAACTGGACTTGTAATGGTAATCGACTTAATCATGTTTGGTAATTATACTATTATGTGTGTTGTCTTGGCGTGCCGCGCATGCGTAGAGAGGACTTGGAGGTATTGATACAACGTCCCTTTATCTTGTCTTACTCGCTAAAGAACGTATTGTTTAGGTTACTGAATGATAAATTAAGAACCTGCGTTAAGACGTTTGCCTAGGGTAGAATACAAAGGGACAAGAATTAAGGTCTTTATTTTCTAGGTTTTTGAAGTTAACGTTATTTTGGACAAAATAAATAAAATAAGGCTCAAGTAGATACGAAAATGGAAGAAACTAAGATCCCGTTTCAAAATATTGGCTAGCAAAACCAATGAAAAGAGACCATTAGGGATACCTAGACCCAGATGATAGGATAGCATTAGAATGGATTTGAAAAAGATATGGTGTAATGAGGTAGACTGGATGGAACCAGCTCAAGATAAGGATAGAGTGTAATGAGGTGGACTGGATAAAAATGGCTAAAGATAGGTGTAGAGTGTAATGAGGTGAACAGGATAGAACTAACTCAAGATAGGAAGTGTGTAATGATATAACCAGATCAAGATAGTGATAGGTGTAATGAGGTGGACTGGAAAAAACTAGATCAAGATAGGTATAGTATTTAAGTGGACAAGATAGAAATAAGTGTCGTACTTTTGCAAGTGCGGCAATGGACTCGGTTCCTAATGCCATAGAGTAAGTAATAAACGTATAGTTTTAATTCTCTTCCCATAATAAACCCAATAATTTCAATAGTTCCAAAATATTTGTCATGAGCATCGCGTTATTTATTGGGGGGGGGGGAAAAATATGTGTGTTCAAAAAAAATACTGAACTTAGGTCGCTTTAACATGAATTCAAAGTTTGACTTTGATTTTATCAAAAGATGTGGGGAATGCCAGGTCGCCACCGTGGTTCGGATTCCACGTTAAACTGTAGGTCCTTCATTTCATCTCACAATCACCCTACCATTACACATTTAGCGTAAGTGCGTATAACCCGAACGGGTAGTAAGACGCGGTGCTAATAATATATTTATCAAAAGGAATCGATGTTATACTATAAGCAACTGTTCACATTAGTTCCTTTACGGGATATGTGTATAGTGTATTAGAGGAAATGTGCCCACATTTACGTGGATGGAAAGTGGAAATCCTTCTTCCAGCCAGGAATACTAACTTTGATATTCGCGTCAACGGCAGCTTGGAGTAAATGAGCTTGACGTTTAGTCCATGTGGCCACCGATGCAAATGACATATGAAAATCCAAAATAAATGTTTCGAAATAAACATCAGAACTGCTGTACGAAGTTAACACCTTACTTGCTTTTGAGATTCTTTTAACGTCATCCCACCCTTTTCGGTAGTTGAATGGTCAAAATCCGGGGTTTCCAACTCGCGGCACATGATGCCCTTTTGACGGGGGGCGGGGGGGGGGAGGGGGGGCGCACTACTGCGATAATCTTTTTTTTTAGCATCACGTCTTACTACCTGTTCGGTTTATACGCCTATGTACTAATTACGCTAATGGTTTTTAGAGATGAGGAAGATTATATTTAGAGGATGTGAACCCTCATTTTCTCTTAGGGAGAGTGAGAAACTATTTTTGAAAAACCACCCTCTGTTCACCACCCGAGATTTAAACCTCGATCTCCCCGCTATCGGCAGTCTAGTCTACTGCGAGAATGACGCCTTAGACCATAAGGCCACCGAAATGGGCTGTAGTAAAATCTATGTGAATTTTAGGCGAGAAACGGAAGGTTTTGACTAGAATGGGGAAAATTCATGAAAGTTCCAAATAATGTTAATATTTAATTTATTCCTTACGTCTGTTATTTTTTACTGGCTTATCCAGGATATTTAGTAGGAAAATTATTTTAGTATGTGATTAAAATCTTTAAATTACCACTTCTTATTTTATTAAATCTAAATACCTGTTATCGTTGTAATATAACTTTACTAAAATTAGCCAATGATGTGGCCCTCTACTAGATTCGTGAATTCAATAATTGTGGTCTTTGGGCCCTTTTAAGTTGGAAGCCCCTGGGTCTAAAGCTTGATTCACACGTTCGTTGAAAATTTAGTTCAGAATCTGCTCAAGTGTCTCAGCAATTCACAAGCTAGCAGAAACGTGTGGTGGACATTGATGCTTTGAAACACAAACTAGAAACAGCTGTTCATCAACATTCATTAGAGGGTCGATAGCTCGGACGTTGAAAACTCGGATCATCAATATACTAGATCACCAAGAACTTTCTTTTAATTTATATTTATTTGAGGTATTTATTGTGAATTTTCTGAACCGAATTAGTGTATCAGAACACTGGAATTTCTATGAACGAGAGCGTAAGAGCCTACCGATTTTGATGGGAAAGGTATTTTCTCATACCTTACGAGGTTCCTGTGCATGCCCCAATCAACATGGGACAGAAGGCTTTACTTCCCCTCCAAAGGAAGGTGTATTACAGATTTTTATCGCTATTATTTATAAAAATATACTGGAGGTGACCGTCTATACCAGATGNGGGTGGGGGGGGGGGGGGGGGGGGGTCACAATGGTCGTCAACACACACATACACACTTTGCCTGGCAGTCAGTTCCTGTTCAGTTAGTTTCCGTGGTCGTAGTTATCCGTTCTGCTTGGTCATACTGTATGTTACAGTAATCTGTACTGTTCAGTACAGTATTTTTGAATTTCCGGATCGAAACGGCATCACCAGAATCTCGTAAGAGAAAATATAGTTTTTTTTAACTACGGTATTGAGACAAAGTTAGAAATTTTACAAAAACTTGCTAAAGGTGAAAATAATGGCCGAATTATAGTCTGGAATTGGTCGACCCCCAATTATCACGAATTATCGACGCTCTACTGTATTTGATTATATATTGGATTAACTGTTATTTAAATTTTTGTCACGATGGATATTTTCTAATTACTGTATTGTGCTACAAATCAACGCAAAACGCAAAAACACACACAGTAGACGCGACTGTCCAATTGTATCTCACTTCGTATACATATGTATATGTATGTATATGTATATATATATGTATATATATGTATGTATGTATGCATGTATATATATGTATGTATGTATGTATGCATGTATATATATGTATGTATGTATGTATGTATGTATGTGTGTATATGTATGTGTGTATATGTATGTGTGTGTATGTATGTATGTATGTATGTATGTATGTATGTATGTATATGTATGTGTGTATATATATATATGTGTATGTGTGTGTGTATGTGTGTGTATGTGTGTGTATGTGTGTATGTATGTGTATATGTATGTATGTGTGTATGCGCGTTTTGAATCAATTTTTTTTTTAATTTCGTTGATTCTACCAAGCAAATTATATGGAGAAGCGCGGACAAAGCTGAGATATTTTCCTACTGGTACAGAAAGTCCTAGGCAGTTGGTACAATTTCTGGTGATTGGTTGAGAGCTCGTCACATGACCACGTTTCAGTTCTGCTCTAATTTTTTCGGCAAACATGTGTGTCCCACAGTTAAGGTGTCACACTCCCTTAACAGAATGTACTGTCGATGACGGGGTTCAAATCACGGTCGGATATGCACTGAGTGTAGTTTTTTCCTAAATAGTTTGTACCTTTCCTTCCACATAAATTCGGGCTCATTAACTTTTAATTTTACCTTCCTCCATCCTAATCCATCCGCGTATAGCACCGAACTGTAGTAAATTGTGGCTTACACGCTCTATTCCATTCCTAGCGTATGGCGCGCTTGTTCCGAGCGGTGCATTCTGGGAATTACAATGGAGTCGATCGAAGCCGTGTTGCGAAATTAAGTTCTACAGGTATGGCATTCTCCTAGAGTGCTCGGCATGCTCGCGTTTCAACAGGAAACTCAGTTTGACTATGATAGATCGTTGAATATGTGGAGTACTCGACTTCCAAAAAATATGAATAAATTAATTAGTATTTGTACTACTTCACTTGGCTAGCATTATCATCAGCGTGCAGAAATTTAAAAATTATAATTTTGGAGCCATACACAGTAATAATAGTGTGTTTATTCGAAGAGAATTTATGATGGTAGAGTGTGTGTGGATCAAAATAAAGGGGTAGGTCATCTAGGAAGTTGCTAAATGTTGTAGATGAATGTATGAAAAGGAAAAGTATGAAGTTGTTGAAACGAAGGGAATATTCAAGGCTAGGGAAGTTTGGAGAAAGTTAGTGAGAATGGATCACGTACAGAGTTGTTTTTTGAGCTATATGCACAGTTTCTTGCCTACCCCATAAGGGAACGGCGTTATTAGGTATTTATGTATATATGTATGCATTATGTATGGATGTATATTATTTTATGGGGGAAGGCCTAAACGTGCATTTTTAAAACTAGTAATTCTATTAGTAGTCTTACTACCCATCTATAATATCCACATACATATATATATGAAATTACTGGGGTTTAGGATTATTCACGTAAAAAGCTGTTGTTTTTTTACAATGTGTTATTACCCTTTCGGGCTCTACGTTTATATGTTAGGGATGAATTAAGTTGAATTTAAAGAATGTGTACCACTGTTTTCATGAAAGGAGGGAGGAACATTTAAGAAAAAAAAACTCATTATTCTCAACTGAAATTCGAACCCCAATATTTCCGTCATCATCAGGCCAGTCTATTGCATGAGCGATGCCTTAGACTATTCGACCACTTAAACATGTCTGAGGTTATCTAAAGGTATAAAAATTAATGTTAGTTTAGAAGAAGGGTACCTGTATAAACGTCAAGTGCACCAACATTTTCGTGGAGAAAGGAAGGTAAAATCACTCCCAGCTGAGATTAAAACCCTGACCTCCCCGGTCACCACCAATCCGTTACCCTGCGAAGACACTTTAAGCCAACCACGTGGCCTACAAATTCGTATCTTAAACCTTTTGTGAAACTGGTTTCATTATTTGTCACTTTTAATTATTTCATTTTAAAAAATATCAGTAATCAATTTTCAATTACCGTAACTTGACGTTTTTGGAATACGGCTTATTATGTCTCTAAGTCCGTATCACTTACCAGGGGGGAAAAAGGGTGAATACGTAGATTACCAGAGGAAATATATTTATCTTCCTCTGAGGGGAGAAAAAAAAGGTCGCGTTGCGATGTTTTTCATCGACAATCAATACAGCGAACAAAGGCCAATATATGGTCCAGAAGGAAGATGATGTTTTCAGGAGGAAAACTACTTTCACTTTGAGAAAAGGGAAACAGAATACAATATTAGCCTACAGGTCCAATAAAATACAAGCCGTGCCGTGTGAAAGTAGACCACGCCATCTGCCACGAAATAACGAAAGTTCAAAAGTTTCTGAACTTTTAATAAAAAAAAACGTTTTTGACATAAAAATGATAACCACGCATAATATTGCATGATGTTGGAAACACTGTTTGAAATATATTATGACTGTAAAAAATAATGCATATTGAAGAATCCATACATATAATAAAAAAACATGTAGTGTCTTTTGTCTGTACAGAGTTTTTAATCAAACTTCTCGATAAGACACAAAGCTAAAATTTCACACAATGACTATTTAAGATTCTTAAAATTGAAAGTTTTTGTAGGCTGGGGATGTGGAGCTGGGAAGAGGGCGAGATTTATTACATCGTGATCACATGGCTAGAGTTATAGATATAGTTTTGGCCTATGGAGCATTCCATCTTTATGAGAAAAAAAAACTAAACTTGAAAATAATAAATACAGATAACGTGGCAGAGCCATGGACACAAATCATGCTACTTCCTTTTTTTGAAAAATATAAAAATAGATTAAAACAACAAGGAGCAGTCTTGGCGCGAAATCATCAATTACAACTGTCTGAGAAAAAACTAAAACCTAATACATATTTTCCTTTATTTCAATAATATTGTAATCTATATTAATAAAATGAAGCCTGTCTGGCTTGAGCATTGGGCGATATCTACCGCATACAGAGTGATGAAATTTTTTAAAATAAGTTACCTCTGTGCATGAAAATATGCACCTCATAGCCGGAATTTTTAATTTTTTGATAAGATTTTTTTTTAATTTACTAATAATTGAGTCGAAAGAAATAAACTGAAGAGGTTTTGCTTCTGTCTTTTTGAAGCAAAGAAAAGCGTTGCCCCTAGGATAACCGTGCAATTCAATCCATGGTTATCCCGGTAAACACCTGGTACTTCCACTAACTTATATATTACGCACCGGTGATCATGCGGGCATAGTTTTAAGTCTCGTCAAGTTTGGTTTGCCTGTGAGGGGAGTTCCAAATCCTAACCGGCTGTTTTGAGGGTTATTATTTATTTAATAATTGGTCTACTAACGTTCTCTACGTGCAAATGTGGATGCAATTCTTGTACACATACTTTATACTTGCATGTATAATTTATAAAATAAAGTTTACAATTTAAAAAAATACATCAATACGGATAGATGTGTAGGTCTATATTATGAACAACAGTAGAACTTGGGTAATTCGAACGTATATAATTCGAATTCATGTTTAATTCGAACTTTTCCCTTGGTCCGTTGAAGCTTCTATTAAAACAATATTAGAAAAAATCTGATGAAATTCGAACTTATCTTGTTTAATTAGAAGAAAAATTGCTTCTTAGATGACGAAAAACAGCCTAAAATCTCACGTAGGAAACACTTTTATTACATGACTGTTGCTGAGCGGATAATGGGCTCCCTGCGTGCAGGGGCACACAAGTATTGTGTTTTGTGTTCCTTATGAGGATTTTGTGAATTTGTATGAGAAACTAGAAAAGCAGAAATGTTAGCAGGTGCTATGAACAATATAAATGAAAGTGCATCTTCAGATGAAGACGGGGATTAGACGGAAGTTCCAAAGAAGCTGATCCCAACATCTACACAGGTCATGGACCACATAGAATAGTTGAGAGAGCTTGTTGAGGGGCAACATAATGTAAGCCCCTCTGTTCTCCAGGTGCTGAATAAACTAGAAGAGCTTACTCCAACTCAAGAGTATTAACTCCAAAATCAATCAAAGATTTCTAGCTTTTTTGAAGTTATAAATATAGTACGAGGCACGTCCAGAAAGTAAGAGTACTGGTTGCCCTCTCATGCTGTGAGAATTTTTTTTCCAAGGTTGGAAACACTGAGTGGTAGTGGGGTTTTTCCTGAACACAACGAGCACAGGTGGACCTCGTTAGTATGAAAATTCGCCTTGTAGTGCCCGCCAAGTGCGAGGTGCGCGCTGTCATCAGGTTCCTTCTCGCTGAAGGAAAAACACCGACTGAAATTTTTTCACGGATCAAAACTGTTTATGGCGAAGGTGTTATGAACCGAACGAACGTGTTTAAGTGGTGTAGTGAGTTTAATGAAGGCAGAACGAATGTTCATGACGATCAGAGGTGTGGAAGACCTTCCATTTTGACCGATGAGTTGGTGCAAAAAATCGAGAAAATTGTTCGTGAAGACCACCGATTGACAGTGGATGAAATTTCTGCGATGTTTCCACAACTCTCCAGATCTCAAGCAATTACAGAAACGCTGGGATTACGAAAATTGTGCGCAAGATGAGTCCCAAAACAACTGACAGAGCAGCGCAAAGTGAATCGGGTCGCTAGCGCTCGCGAGTTCCTTGAGCAATTTGAATTGGAAGGTGAGGATTTTCTGAGCTCGATTGTGACTGGAGATGAAACCTGGGTGGCTCATTACACTCCCAAGACAAAAAGAGAGCCATTACAGTGGCGACACACTTGTTCCCCATCTGCCAAAAAATTCAAAACCTCAATTTCGGGCAAAAAAATCATGGCCACTATGTTTTGGGATCGAAAAGGGATAATTTTGATCGAATTTCTGCCTGAGGGGGAGACGATTAATGCAGCACGATACTGCGAGACCCTAAAAATGCTCAAGAGAGCAATTCAAAACAAACGGAGGGGAATGTTGACGAAGGGAGTGCGCTTGTTTCACGACAACGCCCGCCCACACACGGCCAACGCCACTAAGGCGCTTTTGGACTCATTCGGTTGGGACATTTTGAACCACCCCGCATACTCCCCTGACTTGGCGCCTTCAGACTTTCATCTTTTCACCTCCCTCAAGACTCACATGGGTGGAAAAAAAATTTCGGCTGACGAGGAGGTGAAACAAGAGGTCCTGAACTGGAAGAAGGAGATGGCGGGAGAATTCTTTGAGGAGGGCATCAAAAAACTTGTGCCACGGCTCACAGCCTGCATAGAACGGGAAGGCGACTATGTGGAGAAATAACTGACATACATACCAACAAAATCCTGTAATTTTGTTTTAAATACAATTTTATTTTTAAAATATAAAATTCGATTACTCTTACTTTCTGGACGTGCCTCGTATTTTGTACTGTACATATTGCGATGGAAAATCTAAGAATAAAATGATACGTATACTACTGTATTTTACTCCACTGAATTTATGTTTGAAGTCATTTTTCTAGTCCAAACAAAAACTTACCTAATTCAAGTTTCTGGACATTTAGAATTTCTTGAGTGGTCCCTTTAGCTTTTAACTAGCCAAATTCGATTTATTTATTTTTTACCGATAAAGTTAGTTGTGTGATTAACCTTGGGCGTTAAAGGATTAATTTATCACCACGCCCTACCACCCGTTCTTAATATGCACATATGAAATAATTACGCTAATGTGTTAGGGAGGTTAAAGGTTGAATTTAGAAGAAATGTATACGCATTTTCTTGTACGTATAGTGGAAATACTTTTAGGAGAAACCACCCTCAGTACACCAGACCATTATTCTAACCCCGATCTCCCCGTCTACGGCAGTCCAGTCTATTGCGAAAGTGACGCACTAGACCGCTCGATCACCAAAGCGGGTCCCAACATAGTTCACGTGGCTTGTTTTTCTTTTCACGATGTTACTAAAGAACACTAAAAGACACATCTATTTATTTTTTATTAACTGGCAAACATCAGTTTCCAAGACGGTATTTTTTTCCCCCCTTTTGCAGTGCCCTTGGGTTAGAAACTCTGCGAAATATGTCAAGCCTTGGAAGAAACAAATAATGGTAACAGGAAACGGAGAATATCTCACAAGTATTTTGTTGCAGAGCTACTTTTTTTTACTTTTTTTTAGCTATTCTTGAGGGCATTCTTTCAATAAAACATCACAAAAGTGAGGTTGTATAGGAAGAAAAACTTTCTATTGTGAGGTTCACAAGAAAAAAGGAACGGTATCGCAATACTAAGAAAATAAAATATAGTAATAATAATAATAATAATAGTGGTAAGCAAAAAAAAAAAACCTTATCGAATAACCTAGTAGCATGTGTGTTTCGACGCAGAGGATTTCGAAAGGAAACCACACAAAAAAAACTCTATGCCATATTGTTAGTAGTCCATTTTTGTCACTAGTCAAGCATTATTTTATTTAATACTAGTGGACTGTGGGCAGAATGCTGCACTTTACGTAAGGTTTCATCAGCGTATTTTTTCAGAGTATTGTAAACAAAGAATGACTGTCCAGATAAAATCAAGTAATATATATTTGAAAAGATTAAACATTGGAACATAGTCTTACATCGATTATAACCTGAGCCCATATGTATATGTCCTTAAAGAGTCCAAAAAAAAAAAGAACTTTAACACTCAATTTTTTTATATCCTGAAAAATATGAAAGATGCTCATAAAAAATCAAGTAAAACATTTAAAATCCAATTATTTTCCTTGTCCGTTTATTGCAATGGCTGTGAAATCCCGCAAAAGAAATAAATAAATAATAAATTGTATGGCCAATATATAAACCTATTAAAAATAACTTGCTTAGTATTGTTCTGTCACAAAACATTAGACTACGCTCATTGTTTTATGTTGCAAATCATTGTAATTACTAGAATATCTGTATGGAGACCAATTGAGTTCAATTAAATTAGTTGAAAACTAACACCTGGATACTGGAATCGAACCCGCGACCTTTGGCTAAGCGTGCCGATGATCTAGCACTGAGCTACCCAGAATTGTATACTTGGCAACAAAACAGCCCTATCGAGTCGCAGTTGACTGTGGGATCTGATACTATTGATCGTTCACATGTGTCTGACGATTTACCTACGTCCATCACAGACTCGGCCTTAAACTATGAGTGAAGAATTACCCTGAGTAATTGGATGGATTCTGGATAGTTCAGTGGTAGATCTTTGGCGCTCTAAGCCAAAGGTTCGATCCCCGAGTACAGGTGTCATTTTTCAACTAAATTAAATTAATTTATTAAAACTTTGTTAACTTTAATATGATAATCTTTGAAGTGAAAGTGTGTTTTTTTTAAGTCGATTCGTTAGAACTTCAGAAAATTATGTCGAGAGAATTGTTGTTTTATAAAATGGTGGCTTCCTCTTTGAATATTTGTCAAATTTGAAATGCTTGGTAACATCTTTAGTGCACACGCTTTCATAAAATAATTATGAAAATCGGTTTGTTAGGAGCACGGGAATCATTTTTGAAAGAGATAGCTTCAGGTTATACAGTAAATACTAGAGTCGGTGATATACTTAATATCGTGATAAACTACATTCAGGCCTCCATGGTGTTGGGTAAGGCTTCTGCATGGATTCAATTTTTTGCCAATAGATTGTAGGCATGTATTGTATTGGGGAATGGCTTGGTCACTCACAAATTATATTGTCAAAAAGTTTATTTTTAATAAGTTGTTCATTTTGAGGTTAATATCCCTAATATTGCAAAGTACAGTAGGCTTACCCTATTAGATATGTCATCTCCTTTTCAAGTGTCAACTTTGACAAATGCTTTTCCACCGTGTTCTCTGGATGGGTGCTTCTTCTTCTGTGTCAGAAGTATCTACGACTTAAATCGGGTGGCTCTTTGTTACAGGCTCTCCCAGTCTCCCACCCCACGTGCAAGGACCGGTGTTCCTGCAGGAGCCGCCATCTTGGCTTGAGTTCTCCAACACGACGGGCGCGATGTTGTCGTGCTCCGCACACGGCAGCCCTCCCCCGGACATCCGATGGATGGACGCCGCCGACAAAGAGCTACCACACATACCTCGTATCAGGTAACGTTACAACAAATGCAGGTGATCTTCTTACCTCTTCCTGTCAAACAGCGTGGACCAAACGCTTCCTCACATACCTTGTCACCACGACAAATGCAGATGAACCTTCCTCCTACTGTCGAACCAAGAGCTCCTCACATTCCTTGTCTCATGTATTACCACGACAAAATGTGGGTACCCTATGTCGAGAGTCAAATAGTCGTTGACAAAAAGGATCTATTCTCCAGATGATACCACAATTACACCCCCCAAACACCAACCACCCCGTTTCCACCCAGTCATACCAGAGAAGGTGATGGTGTAAGATTTTATTGTATACCTGTTGCAGATGTAATACATTAGCCGTATAGCAAAAATCTTGCTACTATTGTGGCTTGCAATTATTGTCCCGTTTATAATTTGCTAATTTGTATTAAATAGTAACCAAAATATTATTTTTGCATTAAATATTTATTATAATTTAATATTTATTTATTAAAAATTAGCTTAAATAGATAATATTGTTCAATTACCTGTGCTGATTATATGAGCATAAATAGGTGTTGTATTAAAGAAAAGAAATTAAATAGTTTGAATCGCGTGAAGAATACTTTTTGTTTATAATTAATTGCTACCTCAATTACTTATGAAAAAATGTAGAGGTAACATTATTTTAAAATATTAACAGATTTATTTTATACTTACAGTTTACGCAACAGCAGCAAAATCATTTACTCTTTCATCGTTATTAATATTTTAAGCAATATATTTTTCTATTGATAGAATTGCCAGGTGTGTTAACCTGTCTTGACCCATCGATGACCTTAAGTAATTTTTTATTATTTTCATCTTACTAAAACCTCTTTCACCAGAGGCATTAGTAATGGGCAATGTTAAAAATAATCTGAAAGCAGTTACTAAGTTTGGCTAAGATGTGGCTATGGACATAATTGTGGATTAAATTTAATAGGTCACGAGAGGTTGCTTTTGATAAATCCTGACTTTTTCAAATAAAGAACTGACCTTAAATTTAAAACTAGCTATTTCCTCCTATATTTCAGAAGCATCCAGATCCTTATCATTTTTATTTGCTAAGCGTTTTGCACTAGCAATCTTCTACAGTTATAGATTGCAAAGACTTGCCCATTAAAAAATTTAAAGTCGTCTAACACTTCAATAAAACATTTAAAACACTATCACATTTGTTCTAAGACTTTGTCAAAAATAATATGAAAGTCCATACTGAACCTTTGTTTTCCTGTCAAAACAGTGTCCTCACTTTCTTCCAAAGTCAGTCTTTTCCTCTTCTTTACCCTTTTGTCCTCGAAGAAGCAGTCAATTTCAAGAGATGTTGCAGCACAGATGTCCGATGCTTCATCCAGTTTAACATCAATCCTTGTATCTCGGATGTCTTGCAAAGCATCTTTCAATCCAGTCAAGTGACTAACTGCACGGTCCTACCTTTGTACTGTAGCTGTTCATTCACGCGGGAGATCTGATTTAGTATTTTGTACCACACAACAGAATAACAAACAAACTTAAGATTAATTAGTTTAAGAAGATTTTTAACCACTGATAAACAGTCATGGAATTTAGGGCTGTTAGAAATTTACCCTAAGGCATCGATGACTTTATCAAGCTGTGAATAAAGTACATGAACAGCAGAATATTTGGATGCACATCTTGTATCACAGTGACGCTTGAGAGTGGTAGAAAGTGTGTTGGGTAATATTTCCCACCCTTTGACACTGAAAGCAAATAACTTATACAGTTCTTGTACTGTTCCAAAAAATGTGATAACATCTTGAGACACTCCAGCAGCGTGAACACCAACCAAGTTCAATGAATGAGCAGCACATGGCATAAAACTTGCATGGCTGTTAGTTGTTTGTATACGGGCCTGGACTCTTGAATACTTCCCCGCCATATTTGAACCACTATCGTATGTTTCACCGCGGCAAGTATGAATATCAAGTTCATAGGCTTCTACTTTTTGTAGAATCTCTTCAGTTAAACCAGCACCAGTCATTTTACTAGTTTTTATGAAATCAATTAAACTTTCTTCAATAGAGCAAACACACTCAAAAATTCTCACGTACCTAATAATCTGGCACATTTGTTCATGGTGGGCTACATCTGGCGTAAAATCAAATGAAATTGAGAAATATTTTGCCTCTCTTATATATATTTTAGTATTTCTTGGCGTACAACGTCACCTATTAAATTGATGCTAATTTTGAACTTTTGGAGAAAAGTAATTTCGAATTCCTTTTTTTCCTTTGCTTAAGGTAATATGTTCTTTTAGCTGTTTATTATAATGAGAAACAAACTCTAACGAATTTTTTTTAAATCCACAACTATTGGCCTCACGTATATTTGTACTTGTACCTCGAAAAGCCAAGTTGTTGACTGCACAAAATAAAATGCAATCAACAATGGTTTTGAGAATGTGCCACCATTTCTCTTTTTCTTTTATGATCATTTTCTTAGTTCAGTATCAATTGCTCTGCCCTCTTTAATCCCTTTTTTCAAAGATTTTCCAAGTAACATATCTTTCATGGTGCTATACAGAATTTAAATTCTTTGGAATTTGAGGGTGTAATTTTTTACAGTCAGAAAATCCTACTTTTGGATTTTCCAAACATGAATTAGGATGCTTGTCAAATAGCACGCAAGGGAAAAAGTAAATAAATGTTTTGTCTTCAATGTAAATTAGTCAATTTTGCTTTACACTTTCTACATTCAAAAGTTTTTTTTATGGAACCAACTTACTTTAAAATGCCTTTTTATCTACATTAATTGATAAAAGAACATTACCAGTTTTATTTTGTTCTGGCCCATGTGCAACTAATGAGCTTCTCACATGGTCATTCAAATCAAACCATGATGTGGGATAGTTAAAATTTAGTTGAATTTTAGTTGGTTCATTTTCCAAACCCTGTTCCTGTATATCTTCATAAGGAGTAAATTTTGGAAAGGACTGGTTAAGATTTGGTGAAGAACCCTCTGAATGTACAATTACAATACCAGTTACATTCTTAGTTACTTTGGCAAAGTTTTCATTTTCTAAAAGTGTCGATGGAGTTGGCCTACTTTCAATACCTTGTTGTAGTGGTAGCGCAGTGGTTGAGAGATCCACCGTCTTTACCCAACCCAGTTTTGCTAATGCTTGATTTGCATAATGCTACCTGCCTCTTGTTGTTTTTCCGTTTTCAACGTAATTCAAATTTAGCTGAGAAGTGTGTGAAAGTGTAGATGTGAAATGTTAAATTTGTTCGTTGCCGTGACACTGTGATCATATTGATTTGATTAACAGTGTTTGTAAATTTTCATAACTTTATTGGTTTATTTGTGTGTGTGTCGAAATGGGGCCCATTTCTATTCCTAAAGGAGAATTGTATACGTTTTTTTAACTACGCGTTTAAATAAATTTTGCCATTTTATATTTTAAAAAATCTTGATGGCACCCCTCCAGATTGGCGCCTGGGGTACCTGCCCCTGGTACCTCCTACCCCCTCGCTACGGCCCTGATTATATTTGCCAGATAGTCGTATTTAACAGGGATTTACCTGTCAGATAATATACCACCACAACAGATTTCGACATTCTATCTGAAGTTTAAAAGAATATCTTTAATCACCGTGTTCACAGGCGCTTATGACACCGAGGAGGTATTAACGGGATGGAACCAAAACTCTAGTTCCTCGTAAGTAACCTGTGGCCCACATATCTTACACCACAAGCCCGATTTCACTCCAATCTGTAATTTGAATTAAATCCTTTCCAAACTTGGTTAGGAGTAAATATTTTTGTATTTTTTTTATACATGTTGCGCAACCTTGACTTTTATTTTGTATCGCGTACGTTTTCAACAAAAGTGTTATTTAAGGGTTTAATCTCAGGGGGAGAGTATTAGGAAGGTTCTTATATGAAATTCACCCATGTTATTTTGGGAAGGGGATTGATAGTAGACCGAAATTTGACCCTTAGCCTCCTCCCAGTCACCGGTATTGCCGTATATATTGCTAGTCTGACGTCTTAGACTGCGTGCCCACTGATTAGGGTCTTGCTAATGAAAACTATATTTTCTTGTTTTATTTTTAAAACATGCGATCTGGTCCAGTGACCTTAGAGTCTAAGGCATCATTCTCATATTAAAAGGGCCTTTTGATTACTGGGATATTAGGGTTAAAATCCCGGTCGAGTTTACTGAGGGTGGATTTTCCTAAATTGTTTACCCCTCTCCTTCCACGCAAATGCGGTTAGATTACCTCTAAGATGCTTCCTTCTTCATCCTTATCCTATTACAGTAAAGCGTATAGCCCAAACGGGTAGTAAGACGCGGTGCTGAGTAATATTAATTATATTAACTACCATAAATGCATATAACTTGAACAGGTATAATAACATAATTATAATAATTATAGTAATAATTTAAGGCACGTGACTCATAAACCTTGATGTAAAAGGTTGTTGTACACTCCCTTACTCCTTTTCCTCATCTTTCACAGTAAACACTGGTTGACTTAATATTTAGCACACATCCGTCCAAGTTCGCTGAAGCGGTAGAACGTGCTTACCCTTTTTAACTTAATTTATTTATTTATGTATTCGCTCCGGCATAAGTAATAAGCATTACGGTATAAGCGGAAAGTCTGCGTCGTGCTTCCATCGCGGCGGAATAAGTTCGCTTGAACTGGAAAATACTCTCTGGCGTTTAACAGGGGAGTCGGGGGTTAGCTTGAGAGGGGATAGGGTCTAGTGGGTGTGTGCCTTAAGGGTTTGTGCCTCCCTGACTTTGACCTAAGAGCCCTTAACCCCTATCGGGCATATGAGGAGTGGTTTATTTTAATTAGTGGTAGTTTAATTTCCTCTATTTTAGGGTGAGTGATGTCTTTTACTGTTTGTAGGTAGGTATAGACCCGCACAGATGGTGGCATGGTCTAATGTGTCACTCTTCTGATAGAATGGAATGCTGATGACGCAAATGCGGGTACATTTTCTCTATAACCCTAGCTTCATAATATTACTCCATTACCGTAATTTATGTATTTGAACCCAAATGGGTATCAAGATGCTGTTAAGAAAAAAGTAATTATAAGTTGAAGACATCCTGAATATGCCCTAAAAATTAATCGAACGCTACAAAAAAAGGGGGGGGGGGGGGGGAAA
>CABFVZ010001628.1:13421-35925 GCA_902151445.1 Timema monikensis | reverse complement strand
AAACTGTAGTCTCTCCCTCTTACGGCTTCCTACGTCCACCCCTCCAGCCCTCTACCACCCAGCTCCATCCCATTCCACGATTTGAAAAGATGCATCTACATTTATGTGTTGAGAATTATTTAAATAATATTGTAGTCATTTTTTTTACAAAAGAACTTTACGAACAAAAATACATTTGTGTGTTTAATGATTGCTCTTTTAAGTTTTATATTGATTAAAATTTGTACTTGAGTGATGTGAATCGAAATAATACATTTTTTTTTGAGAAATCATTTAATTAATAAGAAATCAGTTCAAAGATAATATTTGTATTCCAAGAAGAAATAATTATTATTGCGGAAAATATTTCTGTCCCAAGGAGATATAATTGTGTGAATCACCCGTTTGAGTATTTAGGACAACAATCTAAAGACAATATTTGTAATCCAAGGAGAAATAAGAAATAATAATTGTGTGTATCACCCATTTAATCAAATAAAACAACATATTTTAAAAAATATATTTGTATTCCAGGGAGAAATAAAAGCTGTGAACATCACCCATTTAAACAATAAGTAAATAAATAAAACATTAGTTTAAATAGAACTAACCAACTAGAAATTAAAATTAAAATATAAAAATAACAAATTTTTCACTTGTAACTTTACAGAGAAGATTTTTCTAAAGAACTATTTAATTCCTAATTTAGTTTCATAGTTTTTTTTAGCATCGCGTCATACTACCAGTCCAGGTTTTACGCATTTGTACTAAATTGCGCTAGTGAGTTTGGAATGAAAAAGATTGGATTTAGAGGAAGTGTGCCAGCATTTGCGTGGAGGGAGAGTGGAAAGCATTTTTTGAGAACTACCCTCAGTATAACCTGTCCGGTAATTGAACCTTAATCTTCCTGTTATTGGCGATTTAGTTTAACACAAGATAAGTCGACTACCATAGCAGGTGGTTTTTTAATGTTTTAAACGTAATTGCTTGATTAAACTCAACCAAAATGTCATCCAACTTTATTATTTATTGTATGATAAATATGTCCCTATAAAAATATTATTCGCATATTACAATTCTATGAACGACAGCTTATCCTGGGAGTCAAATATAAACTGTAGTATCAAATAATTTTAAAGTATCAACTTTTTTATTTCATTGATTTAATTTGGTGACATAACATGAATAACACAAATATATGTATAAGTTAATTTGTGATTACGAGCGCAGACCTTGAACCGTCTATATAAAAATGAATTTCTCGGAAGATCACACTAAATAATACATATTAATGAAATAGATTTATTAAAGCTTTCTCAGAAAAAAACCTTTTAAAATGTTATCCATATTAAACGCTCTTAAAATATTATCCTCAAAAGATGTTTCTTAGTAAACAAGAGTAAAAAAACAAAAGAAGAAAAGTGCTTTGACATAATATATTGTATATTTTATGAAGGACGTAAGTAAATTATCTCTCAAAAGTCACTCAAAAATTATCTCAAAGGAGACTTCATTGCATTAATTTATTAAATATCAAACAAACATAGCTGAACAAATTGGTTTAGACATTTTAGAAAATTTACAAACTACTTGTAAAATTGGTCCATTTCGTCTTTGTGTATCAAAGATAAATTTGAAAGTACCCAGATCAGTGGACACGTGGGCTAAACTATCAACCTCACCTGGAATGGTTTGCGAGATCAGAGGCCTGGGTTAAAATCCCAGATGGGTGAACTAAGGCTATTTATTTTTTAAATTTATTTTCCACTCTCCTTTCAAGCATATGAGGGAATATGTACTAGAAATTCTACCTTCCTCGACTTTACTTCTAATGGGGTGGATGTTTATACATCCCAAAGGAGTAGAAAATTATGAAGCACAAAAAAAAATTGAAACCAAATCATTTAGATCCTCGTTGTTGAGTTACTTAATTCCTATATCCAGAGTCAGAGTCTCAGGTTGAAGACAACTAAAATACCTTCACAATAATTGTATGGCTGTGTTCTTTTGCTGTGCTGCCCTAGATTAAGTTAGTTTGAAAATAGCTTTCTAGTGTAATTCTACATATATAACGGTCAAACATATAAGTGGGCCCCTTTCAACAAAAAATTAGACACACACAAAAGTATTGCCATGTTTTATTCTTACAATTCGAACATTTTGATGGGTCAATTCATGTCACGTGTACTAGCTCAGAAACATTTATGAAATTCAAACGAATTTGACTTGTTTTAATTAGAGAACGTTTATTTTATTGTAAATATTGTGGTTAACTTTAATGTAACTTTATTACGAGCTTTCCAACCCACTAAAACAAAATTCATGAACGTAACAATCCTCAGAGAATTACTCTACCCTTCATTACAGGTATCTCAATGCATTTAATCATTGCTTAGCAAATTAATGCAATAAAATACACCGTAAACTACTCTGCACTTATTAGAGTGAGATCACCATAGAAATATTCTTCTAGTGCATGTATATAATAAGGTGAATATTTAACAGCTTTTTTTTTTAGCACCGCGTCTTAATACACGTTCGCTTGTAAGGCCGAATTCAGAATACGCTGATGTTTCGTGTTAACAAATCACAACACATCAGATTCAAGTGAATACACTGCTCTGATATATCTGATGTATTGTGTCGTTTGAATATGAATTGTTGTCAGATGACTTCGTGATTCTGATGAGAGAACACCATTTTGTGTACGATTCGTTTAATCAAATTTCCAAGTGGACAGTACTGAAATAGATAAAAGACTATTAGCTGAACTTGATGAAGAGGAGGAGATTATAGCCGCTATTAGTATGCTATTTGCACTGGATCACACGAGAGAGTGGATACACCCCACAATTACTGAGAGGGTTGAATTTATACTGTATGGTCTGAACTTTTGAAAGATTAAGTGTGTTTCAAAATGTACACTAGGATGTAAATAAAGGAATTTTCTAGCCTTCAATATCTAACAACAACAAAATTAAATCGAAAAAACTCAAGCGCCACGTTCTGATGCTTCAACACGTCTGACGAAAATCTGTATGTCCAGATCTTGGACTGATGCGTGTCATAACATGTTAACACGCATTCCAGCGTCACATAATATAATATCACAACAGAACACGTCAGTGTGAATACATCAATATAAATTATTGGAATGATTTTTTTTCTCTCTAAACCGTCATAACACGTGTTGAACACGAAACGTCAGCGTAGTCTGAATTCGGCTTAGCAGTTGTTAAAATTTACATATACCAACTGTGACAGGAACATAAAAATAGATGTGTGTATGCTTGACTACATGAAACTGGGGTTAGTAACTTTTTGAACAGTCAAATAAGATTATTCTCGAGGCATCCAAACTATATATAGCATTGTAACAACATACTTCCCGAATCAATTCTTTTTGAAAAGGATCATATAAGTAGACCTTTAAAGGTTTTGAGAAAAGCATAACACATTTTGGTCTTGATTCCTTTCAACAATCTGTGACTATGATTTTTTCAAAACAATTTTCTTGTTTCTAGCAAACAGGGCATTTGGACGAAATTCCTTTCAACATTATGGGATAGAAACAAATTCAAACAATATTCTCGTTTCTAGACGACAGATATTTTGAGCATGATTATTTTTAACACCAAATTGAAAGAACTCATTTCATATAGTACTATAAGTTCTCGACTTACACACGGTCAGTTCGTTTCGAGGGTTTCTACCTAAGTAGAGTGTGTAAATCGATTATTTATTTATTTATTTTACATTTATGTTAGTTTCAAATAATAATTAAAGCTAAAAGTTTCTATTTTTTTTGTGTTTTTTTTAAATGCAGCTTTAAGGTGTAAACAAAGGTTAGGGGAAATTTTACTTTCATTTTTCTCCCAAAAAAAAATTTCGTTAAACAATTTCCATTTGGTTTTTAAGTTCCATTTATTTATATGTAATAAAATATAACCGAGATTTACCCAAGTTTATTTTATCTAAAGGACGTTAATTCACTTGAAAATGTTAATTTCTATATTTTGTTTATAAAAGTTGAATTTGATAGATGGCGCTGCTACTCTAAGTCAAAAGTGCCGTAAACATGCATCTACGCTCGAATCCGTGTAAGCCTATGACTTCTTGTATTTAAGAATGACCAAAATTGGGAGTTTCTTTCAACAATCATCGATTCAGTTAGGGTTTTTGTTTTCTGTCATAGATTATACAATTTTAGTGTTCGCAAAGGGTATCTATTTTATGAAAATGGGAATGTACCTCACATAAATCCGCCGGCCCGGCCCATGCAAAGAAAATGCTCCAGAAGTCTTAGCAAGTACCGATGAAGAAGGGCTGATGGGAGAAGTGAGGGAGGCTGATTCATGCAATCATTGTGACCAAAACAGGGTTATTAAACAACTCGCCGGGGAAGAGGGCTTAAAATGGAAGCGTGCTGTTGGTCGGAATAAATTTACGAGAGTTTTGCCAGGCATGGAAACATAACGACCGGTAATTCCTACGAGCAGGAGTTGAGAAGATCCAGAAGTCATAGACGTAGGAACGAGCCAATTTTAAACTAATGGTCTGGATACTGATCTCGTACATTTTGGTTTTACAGTGGCGTAGAGGTCAGGTAGAATCCCGTAGCAACGAAATTTGAAAGTGATCAAGTTTCGAACAACCTATTAGTAACATAAAATAAATCCCATTACTGCAGCTCGGATATTTTCAAACTCTGTAAAAACTAAGAAAAATAATCTCCACCATCAATAGTTGTTTAAACCAACAATTCTTCAAGAGGTGTTTGTGTAGTGTTTATAGGTATAACAAAGTAAAGAACTTATACATGAAGGTTTCAAATCTACGAGTATATAGGTATATTAATATAATAAATTATTACCCACGCTGGTCCTACTTTCTACCAGAATATTGGGTCACTCGACGCTACGTCTATGAAATATGCCGACTACACTGCACTCTACATGCTTGATAGTGAAGCTCTTTGCTGTTTTAAATATTTAAAGAGCTTTAAGCTGTAGTAGGTGGTAAAGAGTTAGGAGGAGAGAGGGACGGTACGTGGGATAGGTAGGGTGGGGGTAGTTTGAGGGAGTTCGGAGTAAAAAAAAGAGGGCGTAGTTAAAAAGACCCAGTATGCAAATGAAGAGTTTTTAAACTGTGTGACCACGCAAAATACCGACAAATATAGAGAAGAAATTCACTAGAGGTACTGAGGAAAAATATAAAGTCTACTCCTAAAAATATTGTATTTGAGATTTATTGTATGTGTGTGTATATTTGCACATGTTGGGTAACTAAACAAAAAATATGTTCTAAGGGTTTAATCCTAATGTTTATATTTTCCACGCCCTCTTTATTTTTGAAATAAAAAGTTGGGGTAAGGTATTGGTGGTCGTGTTTTAAAGCTAATTTATAAATTAAAATAAGGACTCGCCAGCATTTATTCTTCGTTACTGTGGCTGAGGGGAAGAGAGGTTGATCACAGATTAAAAGGTTAAGGCTCAAATCCAGACGGGGCCTAAAATATACTAGTTTATCAATTTACATGCGAGTTCCCCGACATAGTCAGATGCTCTCATTTCAAGCACTAGGCTTAATCATATGATCTAACTCAGTGGAGCACCCAGGGAAGGGTAAATAGGGAAGTTGTCTCCTTTCCCCAAGACCTCAAATTAATTTTCAAAAATTGTCAGAAAAAGACCACTATAAATATCTTCTTGAGGCATCCAATTTTTAAAAAAATCTGGGATAGTATCATTCAAAATATCTTTAAGGTGCGTCTAATTTTGAAAAATTGGTCAGATTAAGTTAATAAAAAATGGCTTTTAGAGGCACATAACTTTCAAAAAATCTTCAAGCAAAGGCCATTTCAAATACCTTCTAGAGCATCCTTTATATAATAAAAAGCGGGTTTAGAGTATTTTAAATAGCATTTAGAGAGAATTAGGTTTAAAAAAAATCCAGACAAGGAGTACTCCTAAAGGCTTCTAGAATCATATAAATTTTTAAAATTTTCAGAAACAAGACCTCGCCAAATAACTTCTAGGTGAATCAATTTTTCTTCCGACATATTCCTGGAAAGGATCTTTAAACTCCCCTTTGGGTTGGAGGGCAAAACATTTTTATAGATGACCTGGTGGTCTAGGAGTAAGGTGTCAGACTTCTGTGTGGGAGGTTCAATCCTCGGTCCCGGCACATATTTATCTGATTACCAAACCCTTCCTTCACCTCTGACAAGACGTGTATTAATCACAAATTGTGAATGTGGGGAATGTCAGGCCTCCACCGTGGATTGAATCCCACGTTAATCTGTAGGTCCTTCATGTCATCTCACAATCACACACCATTACACATTAGCGTAAGTACGTATAACCCAAACGGGTAGGATAACGTGGTGCTATTAGTAGTAATAATAATAATTATTAATAATAATTTGTTTGTATAACCCCCATCCAGCCCTCCACCCTCCCACTTACAAATAGGGTTCCACCAACACTAATTCTTCTCTTCAAGAAAAACACTAAAAGTGTTCCGGTTTGTGGGGAAAATACAATATTAAAACAACAATTACACAATTTAAAGGTCCCCCAAAAGTTACAAATTGTAGAAAGTACAGTAGAAGCTCTTTAGTCCGGCATTCTAAGGTTCGGCACATTCTGCAATCCAGCACCGATTGAACCACCTGCGTTCGCTTTTTTTCGATTGGATTCGTACGTTCGTTGGCCTTGACCCTGTACCCGCCAGGTGGGTTTTCAGTTCGTCTGTGTTTCACGCAGTTATACGGTGTTGTATAGGACCCTTGTTCCCACGTTTTTAGTTCGCTGAGTGTTTATCTAAACTAACTGTCAGTTCACTGTTCATTTCAGTACAGTGTTTCCTGTTTTTTAACAGGTTACAAATCACGTTTGCACAATGTTCTCGAAGCTCAGTGTGAGTTCTTCAAGTGCTAATAAAACTAATTAGCGTAAGCATGTGCCTCTCATATACAGCAAAATCTAGAAATAATTAATCGTCTCGAAAAAGGTGAAAACAAAAACTTCATAATGCGTGGTTATTCGACTATTTATGATATAAAAAAACAAAAAGAGGAACTTAAGAAGTTTGCTGCTCAATCTGTTACAGCAAAGAATACGAAATCAAGATACACATTGAAGCAACCTAAACTTAAAATTATTGATTTGCCTTGTACACTTGGTTTAGTGCGAAACGATGAGAGGGAAAATCAGTGACTGGGCCTATGATCATAGAAAAAGCAAAACAGTTTCATCGTGATCTTAATATTGAAAGTGCTTGTGTGTTTTCCGATGGTTGGCTTCAGAAATTAAAAACTCTACACGGAATCCGGAAGCTGGACATGGCTGGAGAGAGCAGATCAGGCGATGAAAATTCCGCTGGAGAATTTAAGGACACTTTTAGCAGCCTTGTCTTACGGTGGGAATCAACCCGTGGTCAAGTTTACAATGCCGATGAAACCGGCCTTTTATGGCATTGTTTGCCAACGTCTACTCTGGCAGGTCAGGATGAAAAATCTGCTAAGGGATTTAAGAAAAATAAAGACAGATTGACTGTTTTGTTGTGGCAACCATCAGCTGACACCTGTCGTGATTGACAAAAATAAAAAACCTAACTTGCCTGTGCATTATGGTGCGCATAGCAATGCATGAATGACATCAGATTTGTTTAAGGACTGGTTTTTCCATCATTTTGTACCAGAAATAAAGGGAAACTTTAAGAAACGTGGACTGTCATAAGACAGCAGAGCACTTTTATTGTTAGACAACTGTACCGCTCATCCTCCTGCTTCTGATTTGGTTTCGGCAATATTTTTGTAGTTTACCTACCACCAAAGTCACTCTCTTTAATCAGCCAATGGATCAAGGTGTAATTCAAAATGCCAAGTGTTTCTATAGAATATATTTGGTGCAAGGCCTTTTGGACGCTGACTCTGATGTAAAAGGCTTACAAAAACAGTTTAATGTTAAAGATTCCATTTTCGCAATTGCCTTAGCTTGGAATCAAGTGAAAGAAGTGACTCTACAGCGGTGCTGGTGCAAACTTTGGCCTAATGATGAAGATGCTGATCAAAATGTGACCGGTGATGGTCAAAATATGGTACTAGATTTGGTAGAAGCTGAGCCAAACAACCCTTTAAGAGCTGTACCCCGGGAGAAAGTTATAGATAGACTGGATTGAAATTGACAAAAGTGTGCCAGTGGTCGAAGAAATGAGGGACGAACAGATTATACAAAGTGTTGTTAACCCACAAGAAGCTCAGGTTCAGGAGGTGGAATCGGATGAAGTAAGAGCTATGGCAGATGAAGCTAAATTTTCATGGAAACAGGCTTCTTATGCATTGCATACATTTATAAAATTTGATGAATCCAACAAAAGTTACAACTCTGCAGAACTCATAAATTTGTTTATAATGCGTACGTAATGACTTTTTGAAGAAGAGATCAGAATCACGGAAGCAACGTGATATTAGAGACTTTTTTTCAAACAATAACGCTCATGTGTATTAATTTTTTTGGGTGCATTGTAGTGATTTTTAATTACATGAATATTCAATTAAATAAATATTCAATGTTTGAATTTAATTTTTGTATTCTATGTTTTTCTTAAAATATATGTTTTAATCGTTTTCATTTTTATCTAGAGTAGATTTTATCTAACTTTGGTATTTCCGTTAAAATTATTGACATTCGATAATCCGGCAAAATCGCTAGTTCGGCACGGTCGCGGTCCCAGACGTGATGGATTAAAGAGCATCTACTTTACTGGGAAAATAGCTTAGATACATTATATCTAAGCTAAGGTCACTTACGTTACCATGAAAAGAATTGAAATAGACTCAATAGATATTTTATAGCTATAAATTTTCTTCGCCTCCAGTGGTTATGAAACTGTGCCTCCTAATCCCCCTTTTCCTCCACTGAAATTTAATTCTGGACGTCACATTGATTGTTTAACCCTCACCCCTCGAAGAAAGTTTCTGGCTGTACCACTTATCTAACTTGAAGCTCAGTGGTGGTTCATGGATTGTTGCCAAGGGCAACCTATGCTTACATGGGATTGTACTATTAAAGTTTTCCCTCCCAGTCACTAGTAATTTGACCAACAACACACTCAATAATGTAAGTAAAAGGATCATGGGGTGGTTGAATTTAAAGAGTAAGCTTGATACTGAATGAGAGGGAGCAATAAACAGAGAAAGAACACATTTCTGACAGATAGAAAAGTTACTGTATCTATTTTCACAAATTGATACTTCAAGTCTTGTGATATACAGCTAACAAACACTTTTAATGAATAGTATAAATATCTACACGATACCCTAGCTCAGTTGGTAGCGTGTCTGTCTACCAAGTTAAGGTTACCTGTCTCGATTCCCGGCATGGCCGAAAAGTTCATAATTGGTGAAATGTGGTTTACCCTTTCACAGTGATGAATTAACGGACAGAGGGCTGGAGGTTGTGCCTGTCCTAGTCTTATGTTCGATTATAAGTCATATGAAGCTGCGACAGGTCTAGCAAGACGGTTGCGGAAAATACATGGCTTGAATAAAAAACTGACCCAGACCATAGCCTGGAAACAGTAAGTGATGTAAAATATATAGATATATATACCTAAAAAATAACACAACAGTTTAGTAAAATGTTATTAATGTTTATGACAAAAAAAAAAGTATTTTCTTAAAGTTCCTTCCAACTATAATTGTATTTTAGAAAATATTGTTCGAGCCTCAGATTGGGTATTCCTCAAGAATAATATAAACGAAATTGATGTTCACTGTATTAGGCGCTCCCATGCGCTAATGCAAGGGTATAGAAAGATCATTTTTCTAAGGGGAGTTCATCAAATTTAAGGGCGGATCGGACCCTTGAACCCGCTTTCTAGGCCCTTGGCTAATAGCCCCGTTGTATAGCACTTGAGCACACGGACTGGGTTGCGAGGAAAATATAGTATTTTATTATTTTTTAATATGACTTTTTTACTTTCTGTTGACACCACAAAGAGAAAATATTGCGATTGTTAAAAAAAAGAACTCGAGATTTTTATAACTGTCCACATTTCATGGCCCCCTGAAACCAAAGTAAATGATACGGTGCACCGCACTGACTTTCTCCTACATTTATCTTAAAATAGACATTTACCAAAAAAAACACGTAAGATTTGTGAAACGAAATAGTAGGTATATTCATTGTTGTAGAAACATTACACAAAAGATTATAAATTAAATAATATACACTATTACGTACTTATTCTATGGCATTAAAAACTAGAAACACTGGTATAGAAAAATTGACTAAAGAGAAACATCTTTGTTCACCAAAGAGCATAAAAATCAAATTCATTTTCAAAATGGTGAATTAAAAATTACATACATTTGCTCATGGCTCGGAAACTATTGGTTTTTATAAAAATATATTTAAAATAAAAGATGTTTATCACTAATATCCTTAAAATGATTTTCCTCCCTCAAATAGTTGGGGAAAAATTATGAAAATTGGAAAATTTATCTTATGTAAAGTAGCCTCAAAGTCATTTATATGATAGAACGAGAAGTTCCATCTTGTTTATAATAATAAACAGTGTCTAAATATAAAATGTAATCAAAATCGTTAGAACAAATTTCGAGAAAATCGATTTTTCTCTTTTTGCCCTTCAGTAAACTACTCTTAAATTTGGGATTAGATATCTAATTCTATTTTAATTCTAATTGTCTATACCTAGGGCTAAAGCCGAAAACATTTTACCAATTGGGCTAAAACTTGGTATCTGATATTATCATATGGTTCCCACGATGTGTTTTTGGAATTAGATATTTAATATTAAAATCAAGGGTAGTTCACTGAAGGGCAAAAAAACTATTAAATAGATTTTCTCGAAATTCACTCTAACGATTTTGATTTAATTTTATATCTCGACACTGTTTATTATTATAAACCAGATGGCAGTTCCGATTTTTTCATCAAAATGAGTTTTACTTTCCAATTTTCATCATTTCTCCACAACTAATTGAGATACCAAATAACTGATCGTTGTAAAGTTGTAGTACTATAAAAGATAAAAATCTTTTATTTGAAATGTATTTTAATAAAACTAATAATTTCTGAGCTATACACAAATATACATACTTTTTAATTCAGGTCTTTGAAAATTAATTTGATTCTTTTACTCTTTGGTCGAAAAGATGTTTCTCTTTTCTCAATATTTCTGTAAGTGTTCCTAGCTCCTAATGCCATAAAGTAAGTAAAAGTGTACATTATTTATTTTATGATCTTTGGTGTAATGTTTCTACAACAATGTATGGACCTATTATTTCGTTTCACATATCTTACGAGTTTTTAGTAAATGTATATTTTAAGATAAAAGCGGGAGACAGTCTGTACGGTGAACAATACCATTTATTTTGTTTACTTGTTAATAACATTTCAAAACCATTTAAAGAGACTCTTAGCCAGCAATGACTTTTCCAGAGTAGGTAAGCCCTCCTCTATCAATCAGCATTTATTTGCGATCAACTGCTGCAAACCAGCTTCAGTGACCGCATAGTCTAACGCACTATTCTCGTGTTAGACTAGACTGCCGAAGAACGGGAGGTAGGGGTTCTAACCCGGGTCGGGTGGGATGAGGCTTTTTTCCCTTAAACAGCTTTCTTTACACTCTCTCTCTCCAACAAATTCAGGTACACTTCCTCTAACTTAAAATGATCCTAATTATATACCATTAGAATAATTGGTACAGAGGCGTATTACTCGAATGGGTAGTAAGACGAGGTGCTATATAAAAAGTAGTGAAATATTGTCTTCAAAATAATACGCTAGCATTTTCTAAAATACACTCCCTATGAAATTTGGACTATGTATTACATTTTTCTGTTGAGTTTTTTTAAGCTGAGAAAGTTTACATTTCGACAAACGTACCTTTTTAACGCCTTCCCTTACTCCATCACTTTTTTTTTTCAAGGTTTCAATATATTCAGCTCTCGAACTGCACGAATGAAAGAACATGGAAGTCCCATATATACTTTATTTTGTCTAGCACATAGACTTGTGTAAGTCGCGTTGCAAGATAACAACGTCGGACACGTGTCTCCGGAACCTTCCCCTCTGCCCCCTCAACACTTTCCTTCTTTTCTCGTTTCCTCATTTCCACCTTCTCTCTCTTTCTCCATTCTTTCAACCTTCACGTTGGCGTCATCAGATTTGAGAATGGTGTAATCCGATTTCCCCCTCACGTCTCCTTTTATCAAGTTGGTTTCTGTTGCTAAAGTGTCTTCCTCAGTTAAAAACTGCGCGCCCCTCTGACTCCTTGCTCTTTCCCCTATTTCCGGATGTCCTTGGTAAACGTTGTTTGTGTTTTTTTGATTTTTTTTCTATTGTTTTTAGTTTTTTTGTTGCATGAAATCACTCACGCCAGGGCTATTGGATCTATAGCAGTTTTTTTTAACACCGCTTCTTACTACACGTTCAGGCTATACACTTATGTATGACTTACTCTATTGGTTTGGGGGATTAGGAAGGCTATATTTATATTAAGCATACCCACAGTTGCATGAAGGGGTAGTGGATAACCATTTTGAAAAAAACATCCTCAGTCCACCCGACCCGGATCGAACCCCTATCTTCCCATCTTCGGCAGTCTAGACTAAAACGAGAGTAGCGCGTTAGACTATGAGGCCAGTGAAGCGGGTATTTTATTACTAGTTATTTGAGCTTGACAACTTTTTGCCTTGTTAAAAGTGCACAATTCTGAAGTAAACAAACCCGCTAACTTCAGTAGTTGTTAGATAAAATACTCACGCGCAACTATACTCATTTGTTATGGTTATAAATGGTGTTGTGACTAATCTTACTAATATTATAAATGTGAAAGTTTGTGTGTTTGGAAATGTTTGTTAACATACGCTTCGTCATTCGAACCACACTCATCCTCTCAACATTCCCAAAACAACGTAAGACACTTCTTTCACATTTCTAGTTAATCTCTTTTTAATTTATCAATAAACGACTATATATAGAATTGAACAATTGTGTCGCTACTCAACCCAACCCACTAAGCTATCCTGACAGATCTGCCCAAGGGGTAGGGGCGTGTAATTACATAATGTTATTTGAAAGGTATTGAGAATAGCTATAAAAAGTTACAGCTGCACATCACATGACTTGACCTGAAAGTAGATCTAATAACTTTTCTAGCTTTTAGATAAATAAGGCTTTTCCTGTGAAATTTGGACGTTCGTTAGTACTTTTTTTTCCCTTTCTCGACCACTCTATTATTCTGTTTTTAACTAAAAGAAAAAAAGTAATCCCCAAAAAAAGATTTTAAAAAAAGATTTTAATTGATGCGTATGTACTCCAAACACTGTAAGAATAAACAAATATATTAAAAATAGATATTCATACATTTCCTTTAATTTCAATCCCTTGTGTTCTTGTTTAAAACCTCCTCATTTAGTTGTTTATTCAACGAAATATAAAACATAAAATTATAAAACTGAAATATATTACTTTTTTCTTAGCGTGTAGACATATTTTACACCGCGAAATATTCATGTTTTCTAATGAGTACAAGGTTGAGGTTAGCTTTTCCTAGTCAACATTTTAGTCTTTTGTTCGTAATGGTGATGAAGCCGACGCAAGATTCATCCACCCAGAGTGGATGAATAAAAGGGGGAGCTATAAATCAAAGGTGAGGAGGGAAGGGGGATTCTACTCATGAATTTTCATGGAGCACAAATGAAGTAATCTCCAATTATACATTTAAACAAACCTTTCGTATTTATGATTCGACGTCTACACAGTTTTAATTTAAAATATGTGAAAAACTTGTTTGTCGTTTGGAATTATTAGTTTTTAGGTCTTATTTTAGTTTGTTTTTTACTCTTGGATATACAGTAGGCTACTGTAAAATGTGAAGTGTATAGTAGTAATAACTTAAAAAATGAGATTATATTTCGCGTGAAGCCAAGGCATAAAACCTTGTTGGTCTCTACAGCTGTTAAGCTAAACAATAAAATACTCTCCTACTTTCTGGTGCAGTTAAGATACAAACTGTTGTCCTTTTTTTTAGTGCGATAGGAAATTTATTTATTTTTATGTCCAAATTAAGATATTTAATCCCGTTTTTTCCGGTAGAATTAATTTATAAAATATTGTTATTTTTCCGGAGAATCGAAGAAAAGGTCGTACGTATCCACAGAGGGGCGGGAAGGGAAGGCAAATAAATTTAGATATCAATTATATTCTCATTATAATTTATTTGAGGTTTTAAATATACGCTTTCTGAACCGACTGATTATATCAGCACACACCTTATAAACTAACATAAATCAAGAACAAACACAACACCCGGCCTTCGGCCGTTAAATCATGATTGTGAAAGGGGAAACCCAAATTACACCAATGATTAATTTTTCTGTCATGCCGAGAGTCTAATCCGTGACCTTTAACTCGAAGAAAGATACTCTACCAGCTGAGCTAAGTGTCGCACTATATAAAATATAACAATAATAATATTAACTATATGCAGAGCTAAAATTAAATTTACAAATGTGCTCTAGTGTTCAGAGTTTCTAGCTGCAGCTCCAGAGGTCCCGGGTTCTATCCCTGGACCTTCCAGACTTTCTGTGAAGCAATCAGTCTGCAAAGAGGCCAACTCAGCTTCGTGAGGACAAAGACGGAGCGACTTGAATAAAGAACTAGCAGCTCCGGTATAGAAAACTGAAATTAACGTCTAGAAGGTTCATTGTGTTGATAAAATGGCACAGTCTATCCGCGGGTGTTGGCATTATCTTCGCCAACAAGTGGCGGCTGCTTGGTCAGTATAGTTCGATTGCGGGCTTACACCATGGAGAATTTTTAATATATGTATTACTTATATAAAGAGTGAAGACAATCTGGCAAAAAAAAATTCTATGGAGAAGCTAGAGCTACAAGGTAAGACGATTGTAACGGACATTTGAGTTTCCCCTTTTTATTAATGTTAGCTACGCTACTGACTTCATATGTGCTAGTTTGATTTAAATTCAGATACACATCGTGAAGCTCTCAACTTAGTGACTTTATTCTCAAATAGTTTGGTATCTATTGTAGGTACATCCATCACCCATCATCTTGTGAATGTAAAATCGGGAGTTTGAAATAAGAGCCATTTCCTGTCAAATCCGCACATAGGCCCATGGATGGACGTTTAGTCTAGTTGAGACAGCAGTAGATCTATGGGAATCACTGTCTCGGATATCGCGTGATTTTATGAGGTGGATAGAAGCCCGTTGATTGGTGCGTTATGCCTTCATCGGAGGAACCTCCTGGTTGGAATTTTCTAGTTTGTGTGTCTTAGAGCAGAACTCTGGAGAGTTGGTTGAAGACAATTATTTGTAGACAATTATTGTGAGAGAGTGTCAGGAAGATGTGGGAGTTAAGCGATGGCGTGCCATGAGTACGACAGAGGTTAAGACAGTGGTTTGACAGAGTGGGGGCACAGTTGCCCAAGTGTGATTAATAATCGTGAAGAGTGTCCTAATCACTGGCCATGTGTGTGTTTTTTTTTATGTGACACCCTTTCAGAGGGATTGCGGACCTATACCGAAATATAAATTGTGACTGACGCCACCACACTGTATTCTCGCAAGGAATTGTACGGTCGTGTCTTTATTTATTGGTGATTGATACAACGTGTGTCCTCACATCTTAATATCAGAAGCGGAATTTGTAAACATCAACCTAGGCGTAGAACACCAGCTTCACATCCCGGTGATCAGAAAGTCGTGTGAGCCCCTGACAATATCAAAATAAAGATGAGCGTTATTGACTGTTTGGACTATTACATCCTGGATTGTGAATTAAAACCATTTTATTAACACATCTTAAGAGACAGTGAGACCTGGTGGTCTAGGGGTAAGATGTTAGACTTATGTGCTGAGGGTCCGGGGTTCAATCCTCGGTCCCGGCACATTTATCTGATTGCCATACCCTTCCTTCACCTCTGTCAAGACTTGTATTAATCACAACTTGTGAATGTGTGGAATGCCAGGCCTCCACCGTGGTTCGAATCCTACGTTAAGCTGTAGGTCCTCCAATTCATCTCACAATCACCCTACCATTACACATTAGCGTAAGTGCGTATAATACCGAACGGGTAGTAAGACGTGGTGATAATAATAATAATAATAATAATAATAATAATAATAGACACTGTATAAAAACCTATGAACAATTATATACGACATTCGTATAAAAATGTATAGTGTTATTTATAAATAAAAAAATTATATCATATTGTGTTTTATTCATGCAAAACAAATCTATCCGACTCTTAGTTTCCTGTTCCTACATGTCTGGAATAATCATCGCCATACTGGCGCCAGACGTCACATAGGGGCTGTGACATTCTGATGACGCCACCCGGGGCTTACTTTGAACCGGTTTCAACATGTTGGTAATGATTACCGCCATACGGGCGCCCAATCACACAGCACAAAGGTTAATGACCTCTGTCTAAAGTCGCTCAAACGGGACAGGGGTTAAGAGTTGATAAAATTATGTTTTATTGTTCCTAGGATTACGCAAGAACAAAGAGGTGGGATTTCAACATTATGATGACGTCATTTAGGGTCAATGACCTCAGGTAGGTGAGGGGGTAAAGAGGATGGGGAGAGGGAAAATAGTACTGGTGCACCTTGTTTGTACTAACGCTAAAAAAATGTAATTTATTTTATATCATTTATATTATTTAGATTCGTCCCCTTAGTTAAAAATAAAAGCCCTCGGCTTTATTCTGGAGGCATTCAAGTTTAATAAATAATTTTGGCTTCCAGTGTTTGGTATTCTGTGGCCTACAAGCCCTCATCACTAATGCTCAAAATTTCCTTCTGAATACGGCTTTGAGCTAAACTGCGAAGATTTGATTATTTTTTCTAGTGAAACTGAGCTATAAGATTTGTTCAATCTCTCTGGGATAACTAAGCTAAAAATAATATTTTATTATTTACAACTACATATCTTACTTCGAACTAATATTATAAATGCGAAAGTTGTGTGTTTGGATGTTTGTTACTCAATCACGCCAAAACTGCTGAACCGATTCGAATGAAACTTTGTACGTTGGTAGAGTATGTCCTGTAATAACATATAGGACTATTCCCGACCTTTGATTTTAAATAATAATAAATATATGATTACAATGTGATTGAAACGATGTTATTTAAGAATTTGTGATTTGATATTTTGTAATTAAAGTAAATAGTAATTAGTGTGACGTAGTTTCATACTAATAAATAATAAATATGTGATTGTATATATGTAGTTTTATTTATTTTTTATTTAATTTATTTATTTATCTTACTAATTATGAAGTTAGAAATTTAAAAAAATAATTAATTTTATAATTGACAACTTAAATAATATATATTTCTTTTATTACGAAATATTTAAAAGTGAAGATTAAAATACGGCAAAATTATTTACAGCTAGAACTGAGAAAAACGCATAGATATTTGGAAAAAATAAAATTTGATTTATGACTAAAACAATTTAGTTAAAAATTAAAAGATGTTATCAATTATTGCGGGCGAAGCCGTGACAGGTAAAAGCTAGTATGTATATGTATGTATGAATATATATATATAAGTATATAATTTTATTTTATTTAAATTGATATTTGTATTTATCTGTAGGCAATGTTTATATATTGCATAAGCAATAACTTGATAAACTTGACTTTAAAATTTTTACCACAAAATATAAAAAAATGACACACAAATTCAAACTTAACGGATGTATGTATACGTTTGTGGCCTTTGAAGTATGAAAAGTTCACTTTTTACACAACCACATTCTACGTTTAAAAAGAGAAGTTTATAACTTTAGCTTTCATTTTTTTAACGAACGTATGTCATTCTAACAAACAAAGTTTTAAAAAAACCTTTTTTTTAACAAACATACTAGGGTGGTGTCATAAGCAAGAGATAGGCTACGTACTGGTGGTACCCGTTATCCTAAACAGAGAGAAGTGATGGAGAGGGGGTGGAGGTGGGGGTGGGGGTTAGGGAGATGTTTTTCCAACAGAGGTAATGCGGGGTGAGGGGAAGGGGCGATGAGGATGAAGCAACGCAAAAAGAACTTTGTACCGTGTTTTGGTCCAATCTCCGGTTTTGCGTGGATGCGTGTGGCAGATGATGTGGCAAGGAGAGGATGAAAGAGAGAGAGGGAGTGTGACGTAATGGCAGAGAGAAGGAAGTCTCACTTTGTGCCAGTGACAGACACACCGGCAGCAGCTAAATTTCCTGTCAACTCCGTTAGAAATCTTTTTATTTCTCTCGCCACAAAGAGAAAGAAGTCTCAACACTAATCTAATCTCTTTGTGCCACAGTAACAGTGAACCAGGGCACAAAAACCTTCCCCTCCCCCTAATTTCTCGCCTAAACCTCTCTTGCTTTACATCCCCCATCCCCCGCCCCACCCTTACATCACCTCGTGTTGACGAATCAAACAGTTGCCGTGGTTTGAAAGTGGAAAAGACGGTCTGACGTCCTGAAATCCGATTTTTTACCGAGAGTTCTGTAAGTTTACACTTATCATGACTTTTGAATTAATGAACGAATTTCAACCAAACTCTGTGCACACATAAGACCTCTTTTCCCGAAAGGGACACCTGCAATTTAATATATTATCTCAAAGTTATCTTTACAGAGACCAACATGCCTACTGTAAATATGTTTTTCATTTAAATGTGATTTTGCTTTATTATTATTATTATTATTATTTGAAATATTATGTTTAACGTGCACTTTCTGAACCGACTAATTATATCAGCACATGACTTATGAACTAACATAGACCTATAACAGACACAACATCTAGCCCCAGGCCACTAAAAAACTATTGTGAAAGGGGAAACCCACATTTTACCAAGGGTAAATTTTTCGCACTTGTAAAGAACCCGGAACCCTTAATTCATGTTTTTGCTCATATTTCATACTCAAAGAGTAACATACGTCCTTGAGATTAATGTCCCTCTGTCAGGATAGCCTCTCAAAGTCTGGTTTTTGTCGGATAGGAGCGTTTAAAATAGTCAAACTTGTTTTAGCGCCCAGTCTTCCAGTCTTACTAACCGTTCGGGCTATACGCTTAAGTACTAATTACCCTATGGGCTAGGAATTGGGAAGGTTGAATTTAGAGGAAGTTAACCCGCATTTGTGTGAAGGGAGAGTGTAAAACCATATAGGAAAAAACACACTCAGTTCTCCCGACCAAGATTCGAACCTCAATTTTTCAGTTCTGGGCAGTCTAGCTCAACACGAAACTATCGCGTTAGCTAACTGCGCCACCAAGGCGTGTGCTTTTTGTGTTGATGGATTTATTGTATACTAACGTACATAATATGGCGGGTGGACTACTTCATCTCGTCCTAGATAAGAATTACATAAGTCCTACCTCAATGGTCCTTGTCGTCAACTATCAAAACCCTCTTAACACTCTCTAAAGACTCTCCGAAAAACAAGACCACTTTGTCCTAGTTTCACACCTATCTATAGCTTTAAAAATGTGTCATGCTTACTGATGGTTTGCTAAATGTGATTTACTGGTATGTAGCTATACACAAGTCGAGTTGACTTTAAAAATATGTGTAAACTTATTGTGGACTGTTCTGAATATCTTGTCTGACTCAAGCTTTCATCATTACAAGGGAACTGTGTCTCTTATGTAACTTACCTTAGTCCCAATGCTACTAGACACTTACAATAATATTGTAATATATATTATATTATATTGAATTAGAGACATAAGCTTTTGAAATGTTTAAATATATTTGGCAAGGCATTTGGGAGGGAGGGGGGATTACATTAACATCCGGTACACATTTTGGGTACGTAAAGTTCAAACTCTCTACCCTGTCTAAATTTATCTAAAATAAGGCAATTACAAGTGATTATACAACTCTACTAAAATAAGTAGGTCTAAAATGAAGAATAAAAAGCGTAAAATTTACATAGAACAGTTTAAAATTAATGTTTTGGTATTGTAAAAACTATTTTATAAAAATAAAATTTAATCAATTCCAATCAAGCTTGTACATTTTTGGTTTCATCTTTTGTAGGTACTTGATATTTATGGAATCTTTTCGTTGGCCCACATAACGCATGTGATCTTTTCTTCAAACATCTTCGTCACATGATTTTATTTCAAACCAATCAAAATTTATTACAATGTATGTGAACCCCCAAAGAGTGGAGTGAGTCATCAAAGTGGGGATGTAGGGGACGCGAGAAAAGGACTAGTTTCTGCAATCTTTATGTCAGATCATTTTTGTTGGTCAAAATAAATCAAATAATTCTTCAGTAGAAACTTAGTTTAATTTTCTTCACATGATGACCTCAACAACTTTTGAATATTTGTCGAGGAAGTCCTAGAATTAAATTATTACTTTTTCTTAATTTATAAAGTTTTTCATCTAATGCTGCTATGATCATGACAGATATTCAACTTACTGTTGATATCACTATGTGAAGAAAATTAAACTCTATATTTCTACTGGAGCAATATTTGATTAATTTTGACCCCCCAAAAAAAACAGGTTTGACAAACATCTCTTTTTTTTTTNTTTTTTTTTTTTTTTGCTCCACATTTTCATTACACAGCCTTAACAGCACGTGGAAAAAAAAAGTTGGTATTTTTCTTTAGTTGATATGTTCGACGAATTATACGAATGACGTAAATCTATTTATAAAACAATGCACACAGAAATGTATTCATTTAAAACCTCAGTCTTCCTTTAATGTCGTTAATTAAGTTTTGTGCACGTAAAATACATTTGAGACTTTTCTATTACGTTTTAATTTTACTAGCCCGTGGGCATTGCCCTTAACCACATTATAAACATTTTAAAATTCTACAAGGTAATTTAGTTTAATTTCGTAGCTTATTATTTCAGGAGAGTTTATGTGGCGTAAAAAATAAATAAATAAATTGAAATATATATATATATATATATATATATATATATATATATATTATAAAATGTTAACTGTTATGACTGTTGTAGTGTAGTCAATGTAGTACTTTATTTTGATGTTATCCTTAAAAAACAAAGCCGTGTATATTATATTATATCATACATATTATAAATAAAAATTTACTATGGATTTTGAAATAAACTATATTCTACTTTCCCAACAAACGTACTTTACGAACATTTTGATTATATCAGCACTCGACTTATAAACTAAATTAAATCTAAAATAGACCCAATATCATGATTATATATATATATATATATATATATATCAGCACATGACTTATAAACTAAATTAGAACAGACATACAACATCCAATCCCCGGATGTTAATTTATCACTGTGAAAGGGGAAATACATGTATCACCAACTATACATTTTTCAACAATGCTGGTAATAGAACCCGTGAACCTTAGATCTATAAAATAGAACGCTTCCAACTGGGCTATAGTGATAGGTTAATTTAAACAGTATCAGTCCAGTATGTTTTAAAATATATATAGAGTAGTAATAATAACAATAATAATAATCGACTTAAGTGGTGAAGTTAAGGCTGCCGTCTTTCCTTCCACCTAACTATATATATATATATATATATATATGTAGTAGTAGTATTCCCAACGTATCAACGTATATTATGTGTATATACATACAACACTATGTTTTAAAATAGTATATATATACAGTATATACATTTATGATTCGATTCAAGAGCTAGGGGTGGGGGAGGAAGTTTATTAGGTGCACCCGCACTAGAGTCGAAAGAGGATGGTAAAGCAAAAGTTATAAATCACATCGGGAAAACTAATTCTAGCGCATCCGACTGAGATTCGAACCCCGTATTCCTCGGTACAGGTAATCCTATCTATTGTAAGTATGACGCCTTAAACTACTTAACCAACAGTGCAGGTTGCTATAGATCCAAATAAACTCGTAGAAAGTACTGACAAAACATATTTCCAACTATAATTTTGAAATTTTTACTAAGGGAATTCTTTGCAAATAATTGCGAAATAAAATCAGTCCATAATTTTATAATTTCAAATCGACATGTTTTAATTTTAGAGCTAAACAAGAAGGATATTATTATTACTAACCTTTATAAAGATAATTTTACTTCGGTGTGTCATTTAATTCGTAGAGGGGAGGGGAGTGGAATATGTAGAAGAGAAAAAGAAGATAATTGAGAACTTAAGCTGCTTCGGGGGAAAATAGAAGGTTGGGTTTAAAAAAAACGTAAAATAGTAATGATGCAGAATCAAACTCTTAAAATTCTTTTTAAAAAAACTCATAGCAAAGCTTAGCTTGTATATATTTCCTTTGATAGAAGATATTAAAAAGAAACAACA
The DNA here is from genome assembly GCA_902151445.1 of Timema monikensis. NCBI lineage: Eukaryota > Metazoa > Arthropoda > Insecta > Phasmatodea > Timematidae > Timema > Timema monikensis. Next base: position 13,588 of record CABFVZ010001628.1, on the reverse strand, counting down.
GTTTTACTGAAACCTTACAAATCAAATAAAAAAAAATGCATAGTACAAAAGCCATTAATTGTTATATACCATTGACTTGCAGTGCATATTTTTTAAAAAGAACAATATGAGATAAAAATAACCAGGAACAATTGGTAAATAAAGCATTTCTCTAGAGTTTAGAGAAG
>CABFVZ010001628.1:0-13395 GCA_902151445.1 Timema monikensis | reverse complement strand
GTGAGAAAATATGGATACATTTATAATTTAGTTGATAATTATTTTAATACATATATAATTTTTGCTAAATTATTGTTTTTAGAGTAAATTTAGAATCTTATAAGAGTATTTTTACTAACGATGTTGGCTACTTGATGAATTCGGAGCTATTTTTCAAAGAGGGTTGCATCCTAACTTGACTCATCTAAGCACCCTAACCACTATAATATCACGCAAACGTCACTCTATGAAATATAAATAGAGGGAATAAAATGAGCAGCTTACCCTGTTAAGCATCTTGTTTATATGTTGATAAAAATTCCCCTTCTTCTCTGACGAGTATACACACTCACTGTACTATTTACGCCTGGGAAGAATTGACATGCATGTAAAAATCAACTCAATCTTCTTTCCTATTCTACACAGAGATATGCTTTAATTGACTTTTTTTATCTACATCCTGACAGGAAGATTCCCCCTGGCCATTTAGTGACTAAACCAAACAGCTTGAGTTGGCTACGATTTTTTTTTTAAACTTCAAGGTAAAAAAATAAGATAATTTTTTGAACTATTTAAGAATATTTTGTTTTTGTTGCAATGTATATTATATCTTGCAATGTATATTATATCTTTAAAGGTCACCAAATAAAACGTAAATACGTTAATTAACATAGCAAAGACTAACTTGACTTGTGGTGACGTCACAGATAGGTAACATCCAGAAGTACATCATCTGCTAAGGGTTTCCTTAACACATATAAATGATTATTGCTTTATTTAAGGGTGTAATTCAGGTAAAAAGATTTAAAAAAACACTTGTCTAGAGCAATGCTTCTTAAACTTTTAAATGTTCTACGGAACCGCCTAAAGACTAGGCCTATAATCAGAAAATTTGAAAATGAAAAAAGTTGTTAATATGATTAATGCTTATAATATTTCTCTTTAATGCAATTAAAAAGGCACAAATGTTATTGTAACATTTTATGGGTTATTTATATAGTACTACGTCTTACTATCTGTTTGGTTTATACGCTTATGTATAAATAACGCTTATGGGTTAGGAATGTGTTAAGGTTGGATTGTATAGGAAGTGTACCCGCATTTGCGTGGAGAGAGAGAGGGGGGGGGAAATACATTTAGTAAAAACCACCCTCAGTACACCCGATCAAGATTCGAACCTCAATTACCCCGTCATCAGCAGTCTAGTCTATTGAGAGAGTAGCACCTTAGACCATGCGGCCACCGAAGTGGGTTTGACTCTGTTAAAAGTAAACTAAACAAAAAAAATCAATTCAAATATTTAGGCTAATATACTTTGCACGATATGAATTTAAAAATTAATTACATTGTCATTCAATTCTTAGTCACCAATTAGTAGAGTCTTCAACTCTCAGAAGATCTCGTTATGTTGTTGTTTTAACTTAACAAAGGGCTCAGACGTTTTCTCACACAAATATTATCATGGTTATTAAAATTATTAATCAAAGGTAGTTTACTGATAGCTAATTCGTATAGATTGTGTACCAAATTAAAATATATTATGTGAGAAAGTTGGTACAATTGGGTTGTACTATTTATTTTACTATTTCTTTCGAGTGTCATGAAAGGGCCAAGTTAGCACGAACAAAATATGCATTCTGAATTTAATAAAAAGTCCGTTAGTTGAAAACTGGAAGCTCTTGTTTCTTCAGTGGTGTAATTAAAAAATAAAATAAGTATATTTTATTTGTATTTTAGTAACACGTTTTACTACTCGTTCAAGTTGTACGTACTAATGTACCAATTACATTAATGAGTTAAGGATAAGTAAGTTATGATTTAGATAATGCGTATCTGCATTTGCGGGAAGAGAGAGAAAGAAATAGAAAGTGGAAAAACATTTAGGAAAAAACACCCGACTGGGATATAAATCCCGATCTTCCTGTCATAGGCAGTCTAGTCTATTGCGAGACCTTGGACCAGGCGTCAATCCCGCAGCAACTTTCAGTTAATTTCGTATAAAACTACATCGTCATTAAAAGTCAATCTTTGAATCTTTTAAACTTGCTAAAAATAAAATATCAAGTACTTTCAAATAATATTCTAGTGCGTCAAACATTACCTTGATCGCTCATAATTGGTAATAAATTTTTTGAAATTTAAATATTTGATATGAAAATGCACGTTTTTCTATTCTAGTTTTATATTCCTATAAAAGTGGGAACACAAGTATTTGAGCAAAGATTGAATTTAAGATATTATTATTACTATTATTATCTGTACTGTCTTAAGACAGTTCCATTCCTTTTGTCAGTGAACTTACACCGCCAATGCACCCTATCCTTTGCCTCCTTCCTCAGCCTTAAAAATGTTCTTCTTTCCTTTGAGTCAACCAATATTTGAATCCTCCTCCTTCCTAATAAGTTTCATTTTTCCTTAACCTTTCCTTCTATGACGTCGGCAGAGGACAGTTCTTCCTGTGTCTGATCCAGTTTGTTTTGTACTGAAGAATTACATCCAAAATGGTTAGCTTCTCATTCACTCTTCTTAGGACTTAATTTGTAACCCTGATTGCCCATCTGATCTTCTCAGCTTCTTAAGCACCGCATTTCAAATATTTCTGGATATTTCTTTTCCAACTTCCTGAAAGTCCAATTTTCTTCTCCATACAGGGTGATTTTCCAAATTTTTCATCAGTTTCTTCCTCAGTTCCAAACTTGAACCTGCTGGTCATCAGTAACCTCGTCTTGTTGAAAGCTTTCTTGGTTATAGCGATCCACGACCAAATTTCCTTGGTACATTAGGTATCCTTTGTCAGCAAACTTTCCAGGTTCTTGAACTGCATTATATTTTCCAACTCCTGGTTTTCAATTTTTATTTTCAACGGCTCTTTATTTTTATTATAACTCATAGAGGCCAAAAACGTAAAATTTGAGTGTAGAAACGATGGCCGATCATGGAAACTTTGATAAGTTCATAAGTCGTTCAGGGATGAAAAAAAAAAGTGGCTGACCCCTGCCAGACCATGCGGCCACCAGAGCAGGTAATTTATAATTAAATTAAGAAATATTTCTAGATGGCCAAATATTGGCTTTCAGTCAACTTTGGTGGTCGAAAGCGGGCATCTTATAAAATTGAGGGCTTACCAATATTTGCATAGATCTCTACTGTTTGACGTGATCCCGCGTTTGTGACCCCCTCCTCGTCATTGGTTTGGTAGAGGATGTGTAAGGGGGGGGGGGGGCAGTTTTTNCCCCCCCCTGTCATTGGTTGGGTAGAGGATGGGTAAGGGGGGGGGGGGGCAGTTTATGGCGTCACAGACCGATAGATGGGTGGGTTTAGAGTATAGGTACGTTGCGTTCACACCAAAGCACGTACGAGCGTGGCTTTCACCCTCGGTTTCCAGTACGTGAGACACAATAAACCAACCCTATTAGTGCTAGGATCACCTCGGTTGGCACTTGTTTGTTACGTAAACCTAGGTGGCTAGGTATGCCACAAGCACGGCTGAGCCAAGGAAAACAAAGCAATCTAGCATTAGCTTGGTTTGCTTCATTCTTTTTAAGTCAAAAAATGACACCTTGACACGGGAATCAAACCCTAGACCTTTGGCTTAGTACGCCAATGATCTGACTGATCACTGAGCTATCCAGGAGTAATCCTGTGCCCCACGGTCATTCTTCACTCATATTTTAAAGGCAGAGTTTGTGATGGACTTGCGAAAATCGTCGGCTACAAATGTGTGATCAATTAATATCACACCCGCCTCGGTGGCGTAGTTGGCTAACGCGCTTGTCGTGTTTAGCTCTACTGCTGAGGACGGGGAGATCGAGGTTCGAATCTCGGTCGGGTTAACTGGGGGTAGTTTTTTCTACATGGTTTTCCACTCTCCATCCACGCAAATGCGGGTTCACTTCCTCTAATTCAACCTTCCCAATTCCTAATCCATTGGCGTAATTAATACTTAAAGTGTATAACCCGAACGGGTAGTAAGACGCGGTGCTAAATATTATTATTAATTAAGATCACACCTGCTTCGGTGGTAGCATGGTATAAAGCTCTCTCACTGTAGACTAGACTACCGATTATGGGGAAATCAAGCTGGAATTTCAGTCAAGTGTACTGATGAGGGGTTTTCCAAAAGGTTTGTCTACTCTCCCTCCATGAAAATGCTAGTAAATTTTCTCTAAGTATAGCCTCCCTAATCCCTAAAACCATTAGCGCAATTAATACATAAACGTATAAACTGAACGGGTAGTAAGACGCAGTGCTAAAAGAATTAAGATTACGAGCCATCAGATAACGTAGCCACCCATGATTCGGGAAGGCTTTATACTGCCAGAAGTACAATAGTACAAATACAATTTAAAGAATATGATATTTAGATGCAGCTATAACCGTAATTAACAAATATAGCTGTACTATTTAATCCATTAATTTGTTCTGATGGCAAGAACACCGATATTGTTCTCGTTTTTTCCTTATTATTTTAGTACTACGTCCCTTCCCATTCGGTCAATACTATATATATATATATGTGGCGTATTCTGAGAAAAATTAATAGGTATGCTGTACTCTAAAAGTTGCAACGGAAATTTGGGGGTCGAGGACTCTCAACCACCGTTGTTCAAGAACGTCAAGGGATTATTTCAAGGAATATATTTGAAGATGTGTTCATATAGAACAGTGGTTCTCGAACATTTATTATTTCCCTTTAAATGTATGCTATATTAGGAAATTTTGAGCCCTCCTCTTCGACTCCCATATACTCTCTTCTTTTATTTATCCATAACGATGATCACCATCCACTCAAAATGTAATAAAAGTAACTCCATTGTGTCAGCCCGCATTCAGGCCATACCTACCGAGTGGCTACCAAACTGTTTGGAGAATTAGTGCTAACCCTTGTGAATAGAGTGTGTCATATGGTCAGCACAACGATGACTCCAGCCATTAACCTCGGCTTTCTATACCGGAGCCACTACTACTTTATTCGAGTAGCTCCTTATTTATCCACTCTAGGCTGAATCTAGCCCGTTCCAGATCCACTGCTTCCCAGATAATCTGGACGCGCCGGGAATCAAACCCGGGACCTCTGGGTCCGTAGCCAAAACCTATGACTACTAAACCACATAGGATGTCCTCAAATTTTAATGATATCTACATGGTTAGAAATTTAAGTAAATATTAATGTCGGGGCTAAGAGTGGTATGGGNGAAGTGATATATCGATCAAGCGTCCATCAGATCTTGGTGAGAGGGAATCAGGTGGATTGTCCAACTCGAGTTGCAATTAAAACTATTTTATAAAGCCTAACTTATCTCACACAATGCTGCTTGGAAACAAACGAGTCTCCCAACTTGAGAATTTATGCTCCAGAAGCTATTTAGATGCGTAAACTCTGACTAACACAGGGGAGATTATTTCGGACTATTAAGACTATTGCCACGTCATTGATTTATTGCTAAGATATTTGCACATATCTTTTGCTGTAAGAAGTGGTGCACCCAAAGGGAAGAGGGGCAAACAGGGTATTTGACCCCCTTCCCCCTCTTTCCCCAACACCACAAATAATGTTAATAGAAATTTAAATAATATTAAGTATAATTAACATTGAAGATGTGTCGAATGTATATGCTACATTTTAAGACCAGGTTTCAGACTTAAGCTTAGTATTCAAAATGTTTACCACTACACACAAAATTAACAATTGAAAAAACATACAAATAATAACTTCGATACCATTTGTTTTATTTAAATTACTTAATTACTATAAAACTACTCAAAATTATTTATAAAAGCATTCAATATTCATAAATATTCTCGGCCTTCAGGGCTTAGGGGGCTGTGCAACCCCAAACCCGCTCTCTCCATCAAAATGTCATTTTTGCTACAGCCTTGATTGAATTAAATATTGAAGTAAATGGCTTGGTGCGCCACTGATTAAGTAAATTTTAAGAAAATATATTTTATTTTACCTTTTCCTTCTAAATCATCTTGAAATGGTAAAATGACACTCCTGACTTTTGGGATTCTATGATGTATAAGTATATAAAATCACAATGACTAATAAGTCGTTAATGTAAAACAAAAACTAAAAGAACACTATTAAAACTCCACGATCCTTTCTACTAAAGAAAAACAAGAATTACCGTCAACAACGGTTAAAGTAGCCTCGTAACCCGCCTTACCCCCCATCAGCCCCCTTCCCCACTCTATCAGTACTGAAATGCCTAAATTTGAAAGAATGGTTAAATGTGTTTGCCACATACATGATAATACATGTGACTATAACACCTAATCATAAATCAATGTATTTAATTAGTGTATAATTTTTAAGCTTGTTATGTATAGTAACTATTATTTTACAATTAATTATATATTTATTTTATGTATTTTTACTTAAACTATACTAAATTAGCTTTATATAAACATTGTGATCTTGAATCTGTTTTCAATAGTTGGCACAATGCTTGGCTTGCTTCACAGGAACAGCATGACCTGGGTTGTGAAAACCCGAGCTCATTGGCCGATAACTTATGGGCGAGCGGAAAGGAATATGTTGCCACCCCCTAGACATTGGGCAAGGTCATTAGAGCCTCCCTAGCTTGCCTTGCGTTTTTCAAGTAGCAAGCCCTGGGTTTCCTATTGTGCAAAGTAGAATCTTTTGGAAGAAGAATTACTTAAAACACACTATTCTTGGAATATGAACCAATATTAGTTTTAAAATTAATAATTCATTACATGTATATTTATTAACAATTTAAACATTAGTGTTCACACAGACAGCTTTGAATTAAACAAAAAAACTTGTCCATATAATTTTGGATATGCGGCGCAAGACTAGCATACCCAGAGAATACGTCACTGATATATATAGTATTGCCCGAATGAGTAGTAGACGTAGTGCTAGCGTAAATAGATAAATATATATTTACATAAAATGTACGTTAGTGAGTTAGGGATGAGCAAAGTTGAATTTAAATGACGTGTACCTTCATTTGGTCCTATATCTTAGCTCAGTCGAGAACATATCTGCCTGCTAATATATGTAACCCGGGTTCGATTCCCGACATAGCTAAAAACTGTATAATTGATGAAATGTGGGCTTTCTCCTTTCAAAGTTTTAAATTAACGTCCAAGGGCTGGGTGTTGTGTCTGTACTAGTTAGTTTATAAATCGTGTTCTAATATAATCAGTCGGTTTCAGAAAGTGCCCGTTAAATACCTCAAATAAAAATATAACTAAAAAGTGTCATCTTTGGGTGAAGAGAAAGTTTAAACCCATTTAAGAAAAACCACCCTCAATACATACACAGCTGGGATTAGAACCCTGAACTCCCCGTCATCGGCAGTTCAGATTGTTGTGAGAGTGATGAACGTTGGCCATTCGGCCATTGAAGTGAGTCAAAATATCATTAATAATATAGTAAAATGCTATTAGTGTTAGCCTAAAAAAAATTGTGTTTGCATTTTCTAAAAGTTTCTTTCAATCAAAAGCCTTCTGTACCTACTTACTGGAATTTAACTTGCGGTTATGATTACATATCTATAACTGTTTTCTTTGATGATTTACAACGGTTTAGTTAAATCATGTAACCTAAAATTACTGTATTTATTAATGCTTACACCACCAAGATGCCAAACATCTATGATACGCAGTTTTTTTTTTATACATCTACATTTCACAGTGGTCTCAAGCCTCCACATTTATTTACCCTACATTTTGTCGCTAACCAACTGGAATTAGTATTTTCTATTAACTACATGACAGATATAATTATAAACATAACATCTCTAGTACTTTTCTTCGTCGTGTGTTTCCGTTCATTAAATTTGAAACTGTTTTATCTCATCCTTTTCCCTCTTCCGTTTGCCTTTGTGAGTATCATTCCCACATACTGCAGGCCAACATAAAAAATAAAAATGGAATCTCTTGAACGTATTTATATGTCTCCTTTTGAACCTAATCCCTTTCCCTTTAATCCTACTTCAACGCAGACTCCTTTTTCGTTCACTTTCCTTTGCCTTTGTTCTTACCTTGTCTTTACATCTCTTTCGCAATATCTCTCTCTCACTCTATATATATATATATATATAAAGTTTGAAGCGTATTTTATTACCGGTCTTCGCTTTTATCTCCATCGTCAATTTTTTGTTTTTAAAGTATTCCTTGCTTTTCTTTACGATGTTTGCGTTATTATTTTATAGATAAACCCTGATTTTTATAGGAAGTTACACTTTCGACCACTGACTGAACATTGATTGAAAGTCACTAAAATTTGGCAATATAGAAACATTTCTTATTTGATTTATTGATTATAAAGTTGAGCCAAAATGTTATCAAAAAATTTTCAATACACCTTTCCTTATGGATTACTGTGAAGAAATCCTAAGAAGAGCGGGTGAGAAGAGATCCATTTTGGATGTGATTCTTCTAAGAAAAGCAAACTGGATCGGACACTTCTTCGGGAGGAACTGTCTTCTACACGACGTCATAGAAGGAAAGGTTGAGGGAAAGAGAAGCTCAGAAAGAAGGATTCAAATATAGTATGACTTAAAGGAAAGAAGGTAATTCTGGTAGCTGAAGTAGGAGGTGGAGGACAGGGCACATTGGTGGTCTAAGTTCACTGACAAAAGGAATGGGCCTTTCGTAAGACAGAACACCTAATAATAATAATATGGATTTCTGTATAATTTATCTTTACATTAACAACTAAACTGGCTATGAATGTAAACACAGTACCACATTTACTTCCCGCCTTTATTGCAACATGAGTTTTCAGCTTTAAAATAACGGCTTCTTGTGAAAATCAGATTGTACCTATTTTCTTATCCTCCCTCGTTCTTGACAACATTTTCTAATTTTCTTTTACTCAGCTATTCATTTCCCTCATTCAGTGAGGTTCATGGCTCCATCGTAGAGAGAGGGGATATTGTAATTACCTTCCCCTAGTTCCTACCTGGGTTTTTCCCGATGACATCCCCTCCCCTCTCCCTGAAGGCATTGACCATAGATGGCGTTACCAGAATGTTTTAAGCCCCCTTCACTTCGGTGAAGACGTCATCACATGTTGCAACCCTGCTGATTTGATATTTTGGCCCATTTGATTATGGTTGGTTAAATTTGATTTCATAGTGAATTGTATTTATTATTTTCTCTTTTCTTCTATAACTATTTCCCTCACACCAGTCGTTCATAAATATTTATCAAATATGTGCATAGAAAAATTGCTCCCGAAGAATTGGAACTGAACCCAAGAACTTAGGCTTATTGTGGTTTAGAATAACGAATGACATATATTTCTAATAATTATTATAGTACTGATATCTACAATCTTATTTTCACGGGGAAAATTTTATCCGACAGCTAGAAAAACCACTAGATCTACATTAAAGTAATCATACATTGAGTTATGTTATCTTTATTGGTCACTTTTGTTGGCCCAATACCAATAAAAGAACAATACTAACATAGATAAATGTTGTCAAATAAGGCTATAAACTTTTTTAGATTTTCTAAAACACCGTGCCTAGGAAAATTGGATTATATTTTTAATCAACTGTTATATATTATATAATATATTGTTCAATTACGAGGTTCTCAGTTAATTTTTCCCAAAGAGGATTTAAAACTATAGTTTTACACATATTTCAAAAATATTATGTATACCCCTTTTCTTCCTACGAGTACCTACTTATTTTATTTGTCTCTAAAATGATTTATTTTTATTTTTCATTCCCACTTTCATTTTTCCCTCCACATAGAATCTTTCTCTCTATCTACATTCTCCATCTTTGTTCTTCGCTGTGTTTCTCTGTGTGCGCACATGCCTTCTAAGGGCGCTCTATCCCCCCCACTCGCACCCTAACCCCCCGTGGCAAGGGTTACCTATGTCTGTATGGGAGTAAGATCCCTGAGGACACGCTGTGTTGAGTCTCATTAAAACCACATTTCAAACGCTTCACTTGTCCTGACAGAAACATAATGAAGGTATAGACGCTTTTGAAAAAATAATAAAAATATATACTTGCATATATGAATGTGTTTGTAAAACAATTTGAAAATGGATCGACAGTTTGAGGGGAAGGTTAAATTTAAATATATATGTTTGAAGTTCTCGGGGGTAGTGATTATTTTACCCTTTTTTTTTAAAGCATTTATACAGTGAAATATTCAGAAATATTTTACTTTGGGACTGAATGAATTTACATACCTAATCAAGATAGAAAGGAATAAATGTATATGCATGTTTACACTCCACGAATAGTAGCAGTATCACCTTGATGGACTACACTATGGCCCTATCATATAAGCTACGCCATATTGGAACTACGCAAGGTAAGCTTGCTACATTATGGGGTAAATGGAGTGTTTATTTGAATCGGGTTTGCAAGTTTAATTTCAAATATGTACAAATTTAAAGTAATTTTGTTGTTTAACCTGTCGATAGTTTGTATGGGGATCTATCATTTAAAACAAGTGATGATTCAAATAAAGAACGCTATTAACTTTAAGATAAATAGTGGCAATCATCGTAGATGTTTCCACTTTTTTAACGAAAGTAATTGAAAATAACAAATTTGGTTTGAAAAATATTGTGTTTAGTACATAATTTTTAGTAAAATTGACATATTAAATATATTTTATAAAAGCATAAATCTAGCTTTATCTTTTACTACGTATTTCTGGGATTTTTTTTAAAAGAAATTACTCGCTTTAAATATGCCACTAAAATTTGTTTAACATCAAACATTTGACAAAATTTCAGTCGGTGGTTTTAGAAATGTGTTGAACCATACGTTTGAGATCACATGACACAACCTAATTAAACAAGAAATATTAATTATTTTGCATTGCGCAATAATTATTAATAGGAAAATATATTAATTAGTGAAATAGTTTTTCTCATTTAGAAATTATTATTTTACGATTTTATTGTTGTCAAAAAAAATGGTCAAACTGTTTTTACTAGTCTGAGTTTCACTATTATTTAAAGTCGGATACAAAAACCAGAACTATAATGTGGCACGTGGCTCAAGCTGAACTACTTAAGTTAGGTGGTATCCTTGAAGTGAGACTGGTTCTTAAACACGTACAAAGAAAATAGTCAAATTCTCACACTGTCATTCGGGGGTAGACCCAGAAGAATGTCGGGGGCACGTGCCCCCCCTAAAAAATGTTCTAGTTAGTATTAAAAATAATAATTTAAAAAATTATACCAACCAAATATATGTCATAGTCACTACTAGTTATACTGTCACGTAATACCTCACTAGCTAGTTGTTTCGCCTGTCAATCACTGACAATAATTGGCTTAAATTTTTAACACATAATTTAATTAAATAAAAACATATACAAACGATGTACTTGAATTCATTTTTTTTTCAAATTTTATATCACTAATCAGTTTTATCTTAACAATAATTGAGTAAATAATTAAATTATTTACTGAAAATGTAAATAAACTTTCATAAATTAGTAGCGTTAGTAAACTTACACATACAAAATATTGCAGCGTGGCCATCCCCTTTTACCACTCACTATCGCTCCTCATGAAAATCCTAGATCTTATCCTGTTCTCATTAAAAAGTTCACTAAGTTTTAGAAGTGACCCGACGTGTTCTTGGTTTCAGGGAGCTTTTGAGCAACGGGAGCTTGTACTTTCCACCTTTCCCGCCAGAGGACTACAACCCCGATATCCACTCGGCGTCGTACCGGTGCAAGGCGTCTAATGCCGCCGGAACTATCGTCAGCAGAGACTGCCGCTTGCGCGCCGGTCAGTATTACAGTTTGAGTGTGTGTTTTTTTTTTATCACCACCTCTTACTACCTGTTCAGGTTGTACACATATTTGATAATTACGCTAATGGGGTAGGGATGAGAAAGGGGGGATTTTAGAGGTAATCTATCCGCCATTGAGTGTAAGAAAAGCGGGAAACCATCCAGGAAAACCCACCCTCAGTAGAACCAACCGAGATTCAAACCCTGATATCCCCGTCCTGGGTAGTCCAGTCTATTGAAAGACTGGCGTCTTAGACCTTTCAACCACTGAAGTGGGTGTTATAAAGTGCTAAGTTGGGAGTGTAGTGTACGTGAGTTAAGGCAAGTGTTTTTTGCAGTTTTTATAGCAAAACTTATTTTTTGCCAAAATAAATGCAATATTGTTCCAGTAGAAACATATATTTTAATTTTCCTCACATGATAATATCAACAGTTGTTGAATATGTCATGAACATAGCGGCATTAAATGACAAACATTTTAAATGAAGATAAAAAGTTGTCATTAAATTCCAGGACACTCTTGACAGATATTCAACAACTTGATATCACCGTGTGGAGAAGATTAAACTCTATATTTGCACTGGAGAAATATTGCATTTATTGTGTCAAAGCATGTTTTGATGTAAAAACTGCAAAAATACTCCTCTTAAATCGCCTTCCGTTCCACCCACCTTTAAAGCTTTCTTTTTGAATACAATGCTCTCATAGCCCGACCTTCCAACTGACAAACTAGAACAGCTAAATCTAACAGCAGCTTACAACACACCTATTGTTTGATTATAGTAGGAATGAACTTTGAGAAAATAACTTTTATTTTTCGGTCTTTAATATTAGTGTTATTTTATAGGTATATATAATATTGCTATCAAAAGGGACAGCTACCTGCGTGGATGACCTAACGCGCTAAAGAGTCACTTTCGTATTAGACTAAACTGCCAGTGACAGGGAGATCGGGGTTCAAATCCCAGTCGGGTGATCTGCAGGATGTTTATGCAAGATAGTTTTTTCAACTCTCCCTCCCAGAAAATGTGGGTACACTTGCAAGGCCATAGTCAAGTTTTTTGGGGGAAATTCAAACCCCCCTCCCCCGAAATTTTATGAACAAAATAGATCTGGCTTTATTTGTGGTTCAAACAATATCAAAATTAAGGTAAAAGTACAAATTAGGGGGCTGTGTTACCATAAAAAGCACTACAAAGCCTCCTTTATCATACAGAATTTTTTATAGCCTCTGGCAATTGGGGTCTTTGGCACCTTCCTCCACCCCCAAATTATTGGTAGGCTACGGCCATGTACACTTCCTTTATACTCAACCTTCCCAATCCTTAGATCATTAGCGTAACTAATACATGATACATGTGCGTCTGGCCTCTGCAGGTAGTAAGATGCGGTGCTAAAAAAAAATTGACATTTACAGATTACATGACTCGGCGTATAAATACGTGAAAGTAGATCTGACAACTTTTCTGCCAAACAAGGTTATTCCTACGAACAATGTGCTGTAATAGAATAGCGTTGAGTGGCGTAGAACACAGATACAGTATATATCTTAAAACAACAACCCGCTCTTGTTGATTGAGTTGTTGTGGGTCACGTGGTTTGTCGCTTACAGACGTGTCGCAGCCGTACCAAGTGCAAGTGCACAACGTGTTCG
>CABFVZ010001627.1:157195-179012 GCA_902151445.1 Timema monikensis | reverse complement strand
GGGGAGAAGGAGGAGAGGAGGAGGGGGCAAAGGTCAAAGGTCAAAGGTCAAATAGAGGAAATATACACAAGTTTACATGCAGGTAAGTCATATAGGAATAATCTCCCTCAATATACCCAACCGAGATTTGAACCCCGACCCAACCTCTACATCACCGGAAAACCAGACCAGACGAGAATCACGCCTTAGTCCACGTCTCCCCCAGCAATATTTTGAAGTGATATCCAAACTAAGGATCGAGGTTCAAATCTCAGTGTACTGTACCGAGGGATGGTTTTTCTAATATAATTTTTCACCTTTGCTTTCCCATTCCCTCCAAGCTAATGTGGCTGCAATTTTTCTAAGCTACCCTCTATCCTTAGTCCTTAGATTAACCGTAGTGTTAAAACTTTATAGTGAAATAATACATTTGAACTGAGACTGGAAACATATAAGATGAACAAACTTGGGGGAGGGGGGGGTCACCGCAGAAAGTCGGGCAAGAACTCCGCTATCCCGATCCAAAGCTACGCACGCTATCCGTGTGACCAGTCCTATCGACCAAAATTAGTTTAAACACTCCACACATGTCCTTGGGAAGTATCAGTTTTACAATCGATCGTCTAGTAAGAGAGTAAAAGTCAACAACGTATTTAAAAGATTGCTTCTTTTGTTCTATAATCACAAGTAATCAAATGATAACACTCATCTATCTCTTTAATACGAAAGTGTAGATTCATGTCAGACTAAATATTGATTGACCTGCTTTATGCGTCAAAATTGACAAATGAGGACTTTAATAGAAATGTTTTGAGCTGTAAGTTTGAAAACGTTATTAAAATTATAATAATTCTTACCGTCACTCCCTCGGTACAATCCCAACCCCAGACGAATCTCTGGAACTGCTGGGGCGAAATTGTAACAAATAATGTTGTCTACACTGAAGTTTTCTCAAACACTTTATAAATATGAATGGATCATGTGTATTAAATTTTCGATTTTTAAATAAAGTTTCTCTAAAACTAAAACTAACATTTTTTTATTAGTTTGAGTAAAATCTTTATTTTCTTCAGTTGAGGTAAAGTCTTTACCGAATAAAATAATATTTTTTTCTATTTTTACCTAAGTACTGCACAATTTTCGCACGGGTTTGCTAGTACAGTACAAATAATTGTTCACTTTAGGAATTAATCATTTCCCTAACGGGTTTTACGTCAGACAAACCACTCATGTCTAATCGCTCCAATTACGCACATACCATTACAAGGTTATTTCTCCTTAATCATTTGGGGACAAGTGCCAAAGTCGCATTGTTGGTTGCGTTATCCGAGCGTGTAGCCATGATCGCCGACAAACCAGGGCTCAAACTCCCATTCATCAACACTCAACATATTATATTGTGTGAACAGCGTCGTAATAACTAGCTAGGCTATCCGAAAGGATGAGAAAGATAGAGTTATGAAGAAATTACTCACATTTGTTTTGAGGGAGAATGAGAAAATATATATGTTTTGTTCTTTCAGAACACTTATCGAGATTCGAACCCCGATCGCCCTGTCATCGGCAGTCTAGTTTAACCCGAGAGTGATGCCTAATACCGAAGCAGGTCTTTTAACATGGCGATATAAAAAAATATCGCGTTTCTTAAGTGAACCAGTTTATACCTATGATTCCTAACGTCATAAGACAAGAAAATAATCGGATGCTTCTGACACAAAACCCTTTTAACGACTCTAATGAGTAATGACTCAAGAAAACCGGTTTCGTGCCTATACCATAGATTACAAATATGTATAGATAATTTTATAATATACGACTATTTATATAAGCGGTACTGCCACAATACAGTAACGATAGGATGACGGTAGTGCTACGATACAGCCGCGATCACGGTCACTTACATCAGCGGTATTACCACAATACAGTAACGATAGGATGACGGTAAGGCTACGATACAGCCGCGATCACGGTCACTTACATCAGAGATACTGCCACAATACAGTAACGATAGGATGACGGTAGTGCTACGATACAGCCGCGATCACGGTCACTTACATTAGCGGTACTGCCACAACAGTAACGATAGGATGACGGTAAGTTTACGATACAGCCACGATCACGGTCACTTACATCAGAGATACTGCCACAATACAGTAACGATAGGATTACGGTAGTGCTACGATACAGCCGCGATCACGGTCACTTATATCCAAGATACTACAACGGTATACACTCGATATAGGAACTGTACACATTATACTCGATGACTTTCATTTGGGGTTGTGCTTGCTCCTTGTAACACGCAATGAACAGAATAAACAATGTACAGTTTTTCAAATTTATAACTAGCTTTATAACAACTATTTTGGACGATTAGGATTAAGCCGTTAACATAAACAGGGAAGAAAGCCTACCAGCAAAATGGAGACTAATTCGGATGCATCCAATAACTATGGTTCTACAAGTGGAAGGATATTTTGTTTTACCTTTGGCCCTCGTCTCATGGACTAGAAGAAATTCTTCGAAAATTGTAGAATGCCTATAAGCACTTTAGAACGATTATATATCAAAATTAGGCAATATATGATAAAATTAAACAGTAATTTCGTGAATCAATCAGCTCTCGAGAGAAACTTACCTTTTTCATGACAAGTCAGACGTTTCTACTTATCTTTTGATCAAGTTGCGGCAATGTGTTGATCTGGAGCAGCGGACTGTAGGTATAACGTCTTTCTAGAGCATATTAGCGCTTCATTGGCGATATGATACAACTTACAGCCAAGATGATGGTACGGTGAAATATTCTCTGAGAGTATCGTAGTGAGAGCGAGGCTGTACCATGACTGTATCGAGATCGAAGCTCCACGGTCGGTGTAAACAGTCACATTCAAAACAATGGAAAGAATAGCTTATCATAACGTCACTATACTATGAATTTATCATGACTGTATCACTGATGTGAATATGTTGACATTTCACGGTTGGGGACCAGAGGAACATCACCCCCTCCCCTCCACCACCACCACCACTTTACGTATTTGGCTATTGCTCGTTTCGATTGTGGAACGCTCAAGAACTATTGCTGTCACTGTATAAACAATATTTTATCTTGTAATAAAAAAAATTCTGGAAGCGATGACACAAAGATACATTCATTCCGTATCGTAGAACCGCTGTGCCTCATCAACAACGAACTATTTTTTATTTTATTTGTTTAGCGTGCACTTTCTGAACCGAATGATTATATCAGGACGCGACTTTTAGGTTACCTTAAATCTAGAACAGATAAAACATCCAGCCCCCGGCCGTTAATTCATCACTGTGAAAGGGTAAGCCCACATTTCACAAATCATCATGCCGGTAATCGAAACCAGGACCCTTAGCTCAGTAGACAGACACGCTACCGACAGCCATTTTGTTAAAGATGCAAGAAAGGAAATAAACATTAGCGGGCCAGGACATTCCAAAATGCACGCACATTACCATGTAAAATACCTTCAATGAACCAGGAGATACTTTTTATTAAAATGGTTTTCTGTTCAAAGTATGAGTAGGTTGAAATCCCAGTCCAAGTATTTAGTTTAATAAAAACCACTTCTCTAATCCAGTTGGGTTATACTGTTTATAAAATAGTATTGCGTATTTTTGTTTATTTACAAAACTGTAGTTAATAAAGGTATATTTACAATTGACTTGGTTTAAAAACGAGCGTATCTTTATTTCTATTAACTGTCTATTCATACTTTCCAACAACATCGTTCATTTCCCTTGTACTGTATTAAGTAAGAAAAACAAAATTAATAGTTAGCTCATAGCAAACGTGACCAAGAACCATTATTGTCATCCTACTCTAAGGCAGACATGTCCAAACCACCACAAGGGGGCAACTTGGAGCCCCCGAGTACGTTACGTGCAGCCCGCCAGCACAAAGCGAAACACTTCAAATTGCACAAATAAACAAATTAGGCTCTCGAAACTGACGTAAATGCTCGTTATCTTCAATGTAGCTTCTAGAACCGTACTTGTTACTTGTGTAATGTAATGTAATGTAATGTATGTAACGTATGTAATATATGTATGTATGTATATGTGTATGTATATGTGTATGTATGTATGTTATGTGTGTATGTATGTATGTATGTATGTATGTATGTATGTATGTATGTATGTATGTATGTATGTATGTATGTATGTATGTATGTATACTTTCAGCCAATGTTTGCAGTAAAGAACCTTCTTCTAGCTGTCACTTACCTACACTCCCACCATAGATGGAGTATATGGCCTCCGACCACAGACAAGGTAAACGCCGGAACCACAACCTACAGGTTAAAATGGCTGCGCTCCGTGGGAAAGCTTGAGCCCTGAAGCAAAGGTATCGCTAGGTGCCATAAAAAAAGAAGCTCGTTCTACCCATCGTTCCACTAGAGAAAGGACACAAATATCCATCTCGAGTCAATCAGCCAGCTTCCACAAAGCTAGGTTCAAGTAGCGATCCTAACCCCTCTTCACATAATTACCTCACAAAGAGCTTACGAAGACTGCCCATTACGATTGCAATGGTCCCTTTATGATGATCATTTTAAAAGTGAGTCGTTTAACAACCTCACATTTGGATGTGCTTTTATCAATGAGCATCTACACTAGTGAACCCCAGTGTTGATGGACTCAACCTCTTTCAAGGAGCGCAGCGAAACTTCCGTAAGGATAAGGATCTGGTATATTCTTGTCTGTGCCCCCTGCCAATTCCCCAATAACTTATCTGTCTGGGAAGGGCTGTACATGCCTGGTCTAAGGTATATGCCTATGCTAGCGNTTTTTAGCATTCCATCCATCAGAGCTATAATTATTTATTAGGTAGGAGTGAGAAAGATAAAAATTTAGATAAAATGTACCCCCATTTTTGTGTTGGGAAAAAGGACAACTGACTATTAAAAACACCCTCGATACATTACTACACGACTTAATCATCACCGGCAAACCCTAAAAGACGAGGTTGATGCTTTAGCCCATGCGCCCATCGAAGCAAATGAGATGTGGTCACCTACTGTTTGTGGTAGAAGGTAAATACTATTACAGAAACGTTAAAAGTTATAGTACATGACGAGTCTAAAATAATGCTTTGATAACAGTCTGCAATCACTTATCTATCCTCAGGTTAACCTGTACCTTGTTTACACACTCTGTGACGAACTAACTTGTTCAAATAAACACTGTTGTGCTTGTTTTGCGTCATGGGAACATACATTCTGTTTTCCCGAATTTAAGCTTAACTAGGCGACTATTCATCAAGGACAGCTTGGCCAGTCGGTAAGCATCCGATTACTCAGCTATACGTACTTACTCTATGAACTTGGGAACTGAAAAAGATTTTTGCCGCACTTGCAGAGGTACGCCACCTATCCCTATCTTGAGCTAGTTCTATCCAGTCCACCTTATTACACTCTTTTAGGTAAATTCTAACGTTATCCTCCCATCTGCGTTTAGGGCTTCCCAATGGTCTCTTCACATCTGGGTTTGCCAATCAACACCCAGAATAGTGTTCTATGTCCTTCCCACCATAATCTGCCAGGTATGATTATCCTAACAATGTCTTGTGACGACTACAATGTGTGAAACTCATTATATAATCTCCTCCATTCCCCAGTATCCTCATCTCTTTTTGAACCAAATATTTTCTTAAGTACCTTGTTTCCAAACACTCTAAATTTGTTTTCATTGTGTAAGATAAGAGATCACGACTCACACCCATAGATAACAGGTAAAACCATTGTTTTGTATATTCTGAGTTTATATTCCTTGACACCAGAATAGTTGTTAACAACTTAGAAGCATTTTTACTATTTCACCCAAATAAGAATCAAGAGTGAGTTAGGTCGACTGCAATAAAGGTAAAACTGGCGAACATTGATTGGTTGACATATTCGAGAAACCGTTCATTAAAAATTTACGCAAATATTTGAGCATGACAATATAAATTACATGACCAATGTATAATCTTTAAGACGTGTTTTGGTTTTATTGTCAAATTGAGTCGATTAAAAATTAATTTGAGATGGGTTTTGAAAACTGACAAAGTAGGCCTACATCAGTATAATATAATATTATTTATAAAATTACGTTTGTATAACATAATAGCAGCATTGGAAGATCCAGCATTACGTCTAGAAGGGGTGAGAATATGGATGCATGTTAATTAAAAGTTTTATGCATAGCTATACCTACTAAAGTAAGTAACTTCATGTTAAAATAGGGAATGAGAATAATGTATACATACCTTAAATTATTAAATGAAAGGTTTTACCGATAATATATTTATAATGTCAGTTTATAAATAAAAAGATTTTTAAAGTAATTATATGTATAAATAATATTGGGGAGAAGGGGAGAACGTAAACCCCCGCCCATACCTTAGACTTATTTGAGGAATTTACAAGTGCACTTTCTGAACTGAATGATTATATCAGGACACGAGAATGTCTATGAGCAAGAGCGAAGGGATATGTTTACATGCCACAATCAACATGGGGACCCGATTGTTTTACTTTACTTCCGAAGGTAGTTGTGCTACGGATTTTTATCACTCAAGAAAGATCCGTCGACCCCGCTGGGTTTGAACCCACAAATATCGGGTCCCTAGGAGAGCACTTTACCCCAATACCAATGAGGTCAACCATACCCTAAATCAATCTCTGAATCGCAGTAATTAATATAATAACTCATTACCGAGATCAAAAGTCTTTATGAGACTCAAGTCTCACTTTTATTTCAATTGGGCAGTTTAAATTTATATATATATACATATACATATATATAAATTAAAAATAACACACTCGAAAACTCTTCTGGATAGTTTTCTCTTGTTATATTGTATGCTAGGTGACCTGGTGGTCTAGGGGTAAGGTGTCGGACTTCTATGCTGGCGGCCGGGGTTCAATCCTCGGTCCCGGCACAGATTTATCTGATTGTCAAGCCCTTCCTTCACCTCTGACAAGATGTGTATTAATCACAACTTGGGAATGTGAGGAATGCCAGGCCTCCACCGTGGTTCGGATTCCACGTTAAACTGTAGGTCTTCCATTTCATCTCACAATCACCCTACCATTACACATTAGCGTAAGTGCGTATAACCCGAACGGGTAGTAAGACGCGGTGCTAATAATAATAATAGTATATGTATATGCGGAGACCATTCGGTCTTGCTTGCGGGCTGACGCCATGTAGATTTTATGTGTCTATGCGTGTGTGTGCAACCAATACAAATATAAGAAGTATGGTTGAAATGAGTTGCATAGATGATTGCCTGGGGAAATAATAAAATACAATATGTGAGGAAAAAAAGTCATCGAAGCCAGGTACATGAGATCAAGCCTTTGGTTTAAAATCATTTAATTTTCTCTATACATGTCTCAATCCTTAAACGTGTTCGAAACGACTTGGTTTTTTTTTATGTGTCCTTATACCTATTAGGGTTATACGCATATATTAATATTGCTCCAAAGGAGTAGTGACGAGTAAGGTGGAATTTTAAAGGAAATATACCCACATTTATGCGAAGAAAGAAGGAAAAGCCATTTAGGTTAAATCACCCTTAGAAGAACTAGCTGGGATTCGAATCCCAGCCTTCAAGTCATCAGAAATCCCAGCCACCGATGTGGGTGATATCTTGATTCATGTTCGTGTCCATCAACATGGGTGATATCTTGATTCACGTTCAAATTAGCCCATCAAGCTAACCAAAATAACGTCCTTCCTCCATTAGAAATATATGTGTGAACTCTACTTTTGACTGCCTCTCTTAAAAAGAACCACTTAATTGGCCATTAGCCTAATTTCTAGTTAATAAGTGCCATGGATCATAAACAGCTTTCTTGAAGTTGAAACGACCTACTTCTAAAGGGAAAAAACTTCTTAATATGGCCATCAGTAAGCCATTATTCACACTTGGCCGATACTGATAAATTCTCAACGACATTACTAAACTAGACCTTCATAGCCAAATGTTGCCCTATAAAGTGGCCCGCAAGTTAAATTTTACTCAAATAAATAGGCTAAGTCTTACTACCAGTTCGGGTTAAACTCATATATGATAATTACTCTAATGAGGTAGGGATGAGGAAGGAAGCATTTCAGAGGTAATCTACCCGCATTTTCGCGGAATGAGAGCGGGAAACCATTTAGGGAGATATGGCTTCAGTAGACCCAACCAGGATTCAAACCTCGATCTCCCCGACATAAGCAGGCCAGTCTAACATGAGCGTGACACCTTATACCGTTCAGCCACTGAAGAGGATTAGTTAATTCTACACATTTGTAGCTTTGTCATCCCTTGGGGATTATGAAAAACACGTTTGTTAAAATAAATATGAATGTTTTCGAAGATAGGGGTCAGTACCCAAAATGTGTAACTACTGAAAGAACTGTTTTACGATCCAACCCATGTGTCAAATTATTTTATTTCTTAACATCGCGTTTTACAAGCCGTTAGGGTTGAATGCATATATACTATCTACGCTAATTTTTCAGGGATAAGAATGGTTGAATTTAGAGGAAGTGTAACCGAATTTCCGCGGAGGGAGAGTAGTAAACCCAAAGGCGTGGTGTTTTCAGATAAAGCAGAGCTTGTTAAAGTTTTACTTGTGATATGTAATCCTTCCCTTTGTTCTCATTTGACCAATCATACTAATTAGACCCTACTTAACACATCTTACATAGGATTGTATTGTCATTGATATTTGGCGAATGAGTGTTCTAACCGCCAGAGGAGAACCATTCACAGATACAGTTTGAACAAAATCTGCTTGTCCCGGCAATACGACACGACACGCCACTGAGTAAACCCTTTAGGAAAACCCACCTGAGTACATCCAGCCGTACATCGAACACCGACAAGATGATATTTTATTTATTCACGTGCCTATCGGTACAGGTATTTTTAATCTAATTTCTTTTGCAGAATCAGCCATTTTTCTAGACCAAGATTGTTACTATAGGTATTGGACCGTAAAGGCTAATCACCAATATAATAGCATTGGTGCGATTTTTATTGGGGGAAATATGATGCAATAAAAGTTTATTCTTCCTGCCATTCAAAAGATTTCCAACCTTTGTACAATGATTTATCAATATTTCACTTTTGAAAGATTTGCGAGAGACTTGAGACAAGACTTGGATCACGGCCAGATAAACTGTAAAGCTGAATTCAGACTACGCTGACGTTTTATGTTAACACGAGTTCATAAGTGTTAAGGCTGTTTAGTGAAAAAAAACATCCCATTAAACAATAATGCAGTGCACACACTGCCGTGATGTTTTATGCATGTTGTGTGTTATCTGATGCCGGAATGCATGTTAACATGTCGTGACACGCATCATCTCAAGATCTGGACATCCAAATTTTCGTCAGACATGTTGAAGCATCAGAACATGACACTTAAGTTTTTTCGATTTTTTTTTTGTGAGATGATGAAGGGTAGAAAACTCCTTTATTGACATACTGGTATACATTTTTAAACGCTAATCAACTTTCAAAAGTTCAGACAATAAAGTATTAAATTAGAAAAATCAGTGCCACCCGCAGGGGACTGCCAGTGACTGCAAATGCAGTCAGTAAGCTTTGAGATTTTTTAAAATATATTTTTCCCATGATTAAGAAATGTTTGTCTCAGCTACGGTCAATTTGGGAGATTTAAAAAGTTTGTAAATGTGTGTTAATAAAGTAATGCAATTCAATAAATGTGAGAGCTGATTGTCTCGTCCAGCCCTAACACAATTTGGACTGAGAAATATAAAAGTATTAGGAATTTTAGCGAGAATCTTACAACTGTTGTGGAAGGACTATAAGAAATAAGCCTATCATTGGAAATAATAGCAAATTATGACAGCGAGCACATGAGCTTCTTTGTGCTGTCATCACTCCGATATCAATAGTCACTACACAAGTTATGGCAAAATTTGAACCAAACATTGATATATTATGGAATATTTCCATTGATTGGCTGTAAAATACAATACACATACAGGAACCTTTATTTTGCTTCGGTGGGCGACAGGGAGAATGCAGATGAGGTATTCAAACAAATATTTGAAAATAGTAAATTAGCAGCAAACTTGGTCACTGTGGACTTAAAACTTTCAAGAAGAGCTGTACTCCAAAATAGCCATGCTAACTACCCCACAGACATTGAAATATATTATTTCAGACAGGCATTATTCATTCCGTACATGGATTCATTAATTACATCCATACAGGAAAGATTTTCAGATGAGAAAAGAAATTGCTTTTCATTATTCTACTTGTACCCAAATAAAATGAAAAACCTAAATTATGAAGATTTTGGAAAGGCTGTTGAAAATATCATGACTATTTATGAAAGTGTACTTGACAACTTCAAAGAATAAAGTATCAGATTTGGCAAGTGAAATCAAACACAGAAACAGTGAATTTGAGGGGCCTTCTTGGAAGTAGTGAATAAAAGGACTAAGGAATATATTCCAACAGCAATAGCAATCAAAATCACGTTGACGGTTCCAGCAACTTCTTATTCTGCAGAATGATAGTTTGGTACACTTAGAAGATTGAAAACCTGGCTGAGGAGTTCGATGAGTAATAAAATACTCAGCTTTATGGCACTATTAAGTGTACACAAAGGTTTAAACACCACGAAATCTATATACATTTCAAAAACAAGTTCAGAGAACTGATAATAAATCGCTTTGCATTGCATCCTTGGAGATTGGTATATTTATTTTCAGCAAATGACATTTCAGATAGTGAGTAACTTGATATTTGAAAGTGCTATGAATACTAGTGAGTGAATGATATTGAAACATAAGCTCAGTTGAAAGTTTGGAGAAGTTGTTGAAAAATATGTCAGAATAACATTTATATGTTTTTTGTTTGTAATTTGTATTTTTAAATATTAATCACAAGCAGAAAAAATATACATTTATTTAATTCAGCTAGTTTTTAGTTCATGATTTTTCCTCGCAGGAGAGGATCCGGAAGATTTTTTTAAATTTTACTGGCAGCATATACATTTAATTTGGAACCAAATATACTTGAAGGACCCCAAATTATCAAGTGGGTATCGGCGATTCACTATTATTAATTTGGTAGCTGCAGTCACCGACATATCTTTCTGTGGGCGGCCCTGCGCCAAATTCACCCCTCTCAGCATTTATGGGATGTATC
Organism: Timema monikensis; assembly: GCA_902151445.1. Lineage (NCBI taxonomy): Eukaryota > Metazoa > Arthropoda > Insecta > Phasmatodea > Timematidae > Timema > Timema monikensis. Next base: position 167,839 of record CABFVZ010001627.1, on the reverse strand, counting down.
CACTCTCTCGTGTGTTCCAATGCAAATAACATACTAATCCTCTCCTCTTCATCAAGTTCAGATAATAGTCTTTCATCCATTTTGGTATTGCCAAATTGAAAATTTGATTAAACGAATCGTATACCAAATGTTGTGCTCTTATCAAAATTAAGAAGTCGACTGACAGCAATTCATGTCCAAACGACACAATCTAACCGATACTTCGGAGCTGTGTAATCATTTGACGCTGATGTTTTGTTATATGGTAACACGTGTTAACACGAAACGTCAGCGTAGTCTGAAGGGCCAGATATATGACACTGTAATAATGTCGGTTAATCAAACTGTAACAGTAGGGACCAAGCTCCATTTAAAAAGCTATAAAAACTGCTGTACTATGGCTACACGGGACGATAATGTATCGGAGTGTTTTCCCTACTTTTATTTTCTTACGTTCCCATAGATTTTTACGCACGCGTAGGGCCAAACATAGCAATATTTCACGTTTTTTTCTGGTCATGTACCGCGATTTGTCGTTCCATCTAGAACATTTACCGCTCGCCTGCCCATAGCCTTACAAACTCGCCTCGGTGGCGTAGTTGGCTGACGCGCTTGTCGTGTAAAGCTCGACTGCTGAGGACGGGGAGATCGAGGTTCGAATTTCGGTCGGGTGAACTGAGGTGGTTTTTCCTAAATGGTTTTCCACTCTCCCTCCACGCAAATGCGGGTTCACTTCCTATAATTCAACCTTCCCAATTCCTAATCCATTAGCGTAGTTAGTACTTAAAGCGTATAACCCAAACGGGTAGTAAGACACGGTGTTAAATATTATTATTATTAGTCTTACAAGAAAGACGCGCAGAATGATGCACGGTGAAGAAATCTAGCTTCAAGAATGCTGTATATATGTATATCAACACATGGCAATAAAAGTTGCCGCAACTTCTATTGCTGTAAAAAAGATCAATATTATGTATTTGAGAGAGAATATATATTTCTTGCCCATAAATATGAAACACGCGGGTACACTAAAAAGTTTTATAAGACTTACTGCAAATGTTTCATCGCAATTATTATAATATTATATTTATAGAGACGTCCTTTCATCCTATTACAAATACGGCACAAGTGTTTTATAACTAATATGCATAATATGGTTTTATTCTACGAGTGATTGCAACCTGTTTTTTTCATCTAAGCCTGCATTAGGAAGCCATAGTCTTAATCATTAAGTTTTAAAACTAGAAAAAAAAGTATGCATTTGTTTAAAATCACGTAATTAGAATAGTCCATATTGTTTATCCAAAGACACCTGTGACGTCCATTACATTGTTGACTGATCAAATTGACGTGTCAACAAGATTGCCACAACATTTGTCTCCAGGCACGCGCGAACAAGTAATCTAATCATGCACGGTATTGACACGATGCGGAAAAGGGGAACTGTACTCTAAGTGGGCCAAAGTTAAACCATGTCGTCTTATTGCATCACTCAACAAGTGTGGCTTGCCCTCTATCAACGTGGCTTACACCCAACAAGTACAGGTTGCGCTCAACAAGCAAGGGTTTGATTAAAAAAAACAATGGGTTGTACTCAGTAAGTAAGGTTTGCACTCAAAAAGCAAGGGTCAAAAAGCAAGGGTTGCACTAAAAAAAATCAAGGGTTGCACTCAAAAAGCAAGGGTTATACTCAAAAAGCAAGGGTTACACTCAAGAAGCAAGGAGTGAACTCAATAAGCAGGGGCTACACTTAAAAAGCAAGGGTTGCACTCAAAAAGCAAGGGTTACACTCAAAAAGCAAGGGTTACACTCAAAAAGCAAGGGTTACACTCAAAAATCAAGGGATGCACTCAAAAAGCAAGAGTTACACTCAAAAGCAAGGGTTACACTCAAAAAGCAAGGGATGCACTCAACAATCAGTCAATCACAGGTTATTCATGTCTGTGGAATACAAATTAGAATGGACTTATATCAAGTGACCCCTTTATTTCCCACAGTGGAGGTCTTTATATATGACAGCTATTAAGGTAGGACTGTAGACAACACGATTTAAGGGCAGTGTTTTAACAGTTTTTGTATCAAAACATTTTGTTGGACAAAATAAATTTTATTAAATGGTGATATCAACAGTTCTTGAATATGTGTCATGATCATAGTGGTATTAGATGAGAAACTTTTTAAATGGAGAAAAAGTTGTCATTAAATTCCAGGACACCCTTGACAGATATTCAAGAACTGTTGATATCACCATGTGAAGAAAATTAAACTCTGTGTTTCTACTGGAGAAATATTTTAATTTATTTTTAAAAAAAGATTTGATGACAAAACTACCAAAATACCGCCCTTAATTCCGAGTTTCCTACATCCCCACCTTAAGAATGAAGATCATTGTTTATTATATCTGGGGTATTTAACATACACTTTATAAACGCAAGAATGAGCACAAGTTTTAAAAACTAACTTAATAAATAATAGCGCGCACACAGTCGCATCTCCATAGGAAGAATCTTTTTCGAGAGTTTTAAACGTTATTAGTATAATATGTACTTCAATGTAACCTTACGCCAAACAGTGTCTTCTGTAACTGTCACTTTTGACAGATCGTCAAACATTGTCACAATTTTGTTAATCCTCTTCTAATATTACGTCACAATATTGCTCAATTTCCCCCTATTTAAATAGAATGTTTTAATTGTAGGGACTAAATAACGTTTTTATTGAAACATTAATCTCAAAGATCGTTGTTAGTTTATACGTGAGCGCAGTCGGGTTTATTAACACTGGACGCTGCCCGATACGTTTAAATGTAATGTGACGTCACGCATTATCCGACCCCCCTCCCCCGTCCACTTCACGTCAAGCACTATGCGTACGTAGTTTATGGACAATCCTGAACTCATCGCAAGAGACTGTTTGGATAATCAAGTCTCGCAGACCACGGTGGGCAAGACATTCAGCGTGAATGGAAGAATCTAGAACCTTGGTCAGACTATTGACTGGCAAACCCAATGGGAAGATACTATTGGGAAGACCTATACGCAGATGGGAGAATAACATTAGAGTTGACCTGAAAGAGATAGGGTATAAAGAGTTTGATTGGATAGAACTATCCCAAGATAGGGATAAGATGTGATGAGATAGACTTGATAGAACTAGCTCAAGATCGGGATAGGTGGCGTACTTTTTTAAGTGTGGCAATGAGCTTTTGAGTTCCTAGTGCCGTAGCGTAAGTGGAGTCCATTCGCCATAGGAGTGGCGGGCGGTAAATTACCGATGGCAGAATATGTAAAAACAGTTCAAAGAAAGAAAATAATTAAAAACAAATTGTTTGTTGTGAAAGTTTTGACTGCCTATTTACAACAAATCAACATATGGTCTTTCAGATCATATGGTTTGGCGGATGAGTACATGAGAGTATCTCTGGTAACATTTACTGTCACCACAATTCCTACACTAGATGGGGTATAAGTAGGTAAGTAATTAGGTAATATACATAGCTATAAAATAATATTAATATTTGGGAAACGTGTGGACCCTTTTTTGTCGCTTTTTTTTTTTTTTAGAACTACATTTTAAAAAAATAATAAAACTTTGAATTCAATTGGGATGAATATCACTATGATTCTAGTCTGATAATATAAAAAGCTAATAAGAAATTAGGTTGGGCTCGGTTTATTGCAGTTTAGCGTTTCCATTCATATATCTATCGTTCAGACCAATGGACAACAGTATAGAGCAGGGATTCCCAGACGGTGCGTCGCAGGCCTTGGTCCGGGGCATCACGGGTGTAGGGAGAAACTAAAACTTTAATCTCTAGTGAAATGCAACATGCAAATTGAAAGACATTCATGAATTTGTTGCTGTTTATATAAAGGGTCACATGCCGTGTACAATGTGTTTGTTCTTCCAGAACAGGTTTCATGTAAGAATGTGTCTCATTATTAAATGATAGTGTAAAAGAAATCATAAAATACAGGATGAAATGTTTAGCCATTATGAACAAACTGTACACATGAGATCATGTACAACAAAAATATGTCTACTCTCTAATCTAATTCCTTCTTTTTCAGTTCCGTAATTTTGTTGTAATTTTGTATTTTTACATTTAAAAGAATACAAGCTAGTAATGTAAATGGGTACAGGGTCGTCGCACGAAAAATCTGATATGTGAAAGGTCTGAAAAAGTTTGGGAGCCCGTTCTTTTACGGTTTAAAAAAAAATTCAAGATGGAGATCAATCTATGTCAAATTTTATATATACTATGTATATCTCAAACTTCCATTTAACCAAATATAAACTTTTATTTTGGGTAGCAGCCAAAATTTTCGCTGGTGAGCTCATTTTATTGCCGCATATCAGTGAAAGTGGTGCTGGCGATAGTATAGCAAACTTCTTTTGAGCTTTACTTGAAATGGGTAAGAAGGGAAGTTTATATTTCTATATCAAAACTTTTTTTGGCAAAAATAATAAAATATTGCTCCAGTAGAAACATAGAGTTTTTATTCACATGCTGATATCAACAGTTGTTGAATATCCATCATTAGCATAGCGGCATTAGATGATAAACTTCTTAAATGAAGAGAAAAAGTTGTCATTAAATTCCAGGACACCCTTAACAGATATTCAACAACTGTTGATATCACCATTTGAAGTAGATTAAAATCTATGTTTGTACTAAAGTAATATTTGATTTCGTTTGACAAAAAATTTGTTTTTATATTTTTAAAAAACCTCAAAAATACTGCCTTTAACTCGCCTTCCCTTTCGTAGTGTTAGGGGTGTGCAAATATATAATAAAATGTTATCAATTTTGATCGTAAGAAAATTGTTTGCATCTTCTATGTTCTTCCAATCAAAATCATACTATACAAGTACATACTTAGCTTTTGCGCCAGAGATATTAATACGTGACACGTGACAGTAATGCAAGCCCACACAGATATGTTATTTTAGGCACCACTTGGGATGTAGCCAAGATATTATAGGGCGTGTATTTAAGTTATTTAGCCACTTGTCCACAAGAATTGGCCAGCGATGGCTGTTCATTAAATATCATCCTGGAGCGTCAGCATTAATTTTTAATGTTTCATAATGCCTTTCACACTTACTTATTATAATACTCCGTATATACGGGCGTTGTTTACGTACATATACCATAATATTTTTTTGAGGATACCAGTATCTGGTAGTTATTAAAACAATTTTAATATATTCATACATCAAGTCATGTTATATGCCACTGTCACTTTTGATAGATATTATCAATACCTTAAAATAACACAATTATTATAGTAAAATGTTATTAATGTTGGCCGCAAAAAAATTATATTTGAATTTTCTAACCTGTTTCGAACCAAAATCAGGCTATAGCTTAGTATTGTCTTTAGTACAAGGCAACTATCACTTTGCGAACTAGAAACCATCAAACAACTATTGATTGGCAAAAATGTAGCTATCATGGAACCTTGTGACGTAATTTTGTAGTTACAAAGGTCCTATTTTTCAGCGATGTTTAATTGCAAACGCATGCGCAGAAGAGATACAAGTTGTCTCGCATTATCAACTTGAAGAGTGATTACCCTGTCTTTCAAACAAAAACAAAACGATTGTCATTGTTTAAGAAAAAAAAAAGTAGATGACAAATTATACAAGGTTAAATTTCTGACCCGGTTTCAAACATGCACTTCCTAAACATCCTCAGAGGTAGTATCTATCTCTCTCGGTCACGACGGAACTTTCCCGTACCTTTAGTAATAATGATATGATTAAAACATACAGTCTATATCCACACCAATGGGCATGCGGCCTAAGGTATCAGACTCACTGGTGAGAGAGAGCTACGTCAAGTTTCTAATGCCAACCTGGCACAGTGTTGTGTGGTTTTCCCATACCCTTTCCACGCAAATGTGGGTGCGTAATACATATGCCATGGACTAATCCATTAAATAGTATCGACTAAAACAACTTCCACCCCTCTCAATTTAAGTGTATCCCTTGTCCGACACCTAAGTAAGTCGGTAGCCCCTCTGTTTATGAGTTCAGGTGCTAGGGTTCATCCAGCATGGGCAAAAAAAAAAAAAAGTATCAATGGGGAAATTGAGGCGTCACAGTGATGAATTATCTACTGAGAGAATTGGTGTTATGATTGCCCTAAAAATGAAGCTACACTGTAAGTCATGTTCTGATGCATCTGTCGCCATAGAAATTGTGCGTTAAGTACCCTAATCCATTGCTCCTGCTCAATGCCACCTCCTGCTCAATTACCCCTCCTGTTGAAATCCCTGATCCTGATCTATTCCCCCTCTTGTTGAACCCCTCCTGTTAAAATCCCTGATACTGATCTATTACCCCTCCTGTTAAAAGCCCTGATACTGATCTATTACCCCTCCTGTTAAAATCCCTGATCATGATCTATTCCCCCTCCTGTTAAAATCCCTGATCCTGATCTATTCCCCCTCTTGTTGAACCCCTCCTGTTAAAATCCCTGATACTGATCTATTACCCCTCCTGTTAAAAGCCCTGATACTGATCTATTACCCCTCCTGTTAAAATCCCTGATCATGATCTATTCCCCCTCCTGTTAAAATCCCTGATCCTGATCTATTCCCCCTCTTGTTGAACCCCTCCTGTTAAAATCCCTGATACTGATCTATTACCCCTCCTGTTGAAAACCCCTACTACTGTTCAGTCACGCGTCGAGGACAGATGGAAGGTGTTGGTTATGTCACGGCATTGTAGAGTCCAGTCGTTGTTATTCAGGGCCTGCTGGAGATGGAAGTCAGATACAAGCCCACACGGGTTACGAATTATGACAGCCAGACACTTTCACTACGCCAGAATGTACACGCACAGTTACCCTACTGAGGAATAAAACCACGCCACAATAGAAGCTTAATCTAGTCTAGACATCAATAACTCCTATTTATTTACGCTACTGCACAGATCCATTGTTTTTGTTATAGTATTATATTAGACAAATCCGAGGCATTAATATTTTGTTGTATTTTTACTTTAAAATACTAGCCACCCTTAATAATTTTGGATACTATTTTTAATGGTAATTCTTTGCAAATGTCCAATAATCAATCTTGATTACTTTTGAGCTCAGTGACGGATTGATACCTTTCCTCCTCCCCCCACATCCCCCACGCTCACCCGGATCACCTCCGGTTTAATGATTTTTATTTTTCCTCTGGCTTACACTCCTGACAACATTTTTCAATTAAAAAGTTGCAAAAAGCTTTTAACTATATTTGATCAAAAATGTATTAGTTAAAAATGAGGTGTTGTTCTTATATAGGCCATACATGAAAAGAGGTGTCCAAAGTTAATCGTAAATATGCGGGTAAGAGGAATAATTTCAAAATCCTTACTTACTCTACGGCATTAGGAACTAAAAGAGTTCATTGCCGCACTTACAAAAGTACGCCACTTATCTTGAGCTAGCTATCCAGTCTACCTCACTGCACCTTATCTCTTTAAGGTTCATTCCAATGTTATCCTCCCATTTGCGTCCAGGTCTTCCTAATGGTCTCTTCCCATTAGATTTACCAGTCAATAGATATAATAAATTGAAAGTAAGAGTACACAATGGTGTACATAAATAGCCCTTGTATTACAAATTAGTGTTCGAGGACATAAATCCTCTACGAGATAGCCAAACCGCTTATACTCAATAATTAAAGTGAGCCTTGACCCGTTTTTTTTCTTGAGAGATTCACAAACCCATGTTAAAACTTAAAGAATCAATTCAATGAATTTTAACTTCAATAAAACAGGGTGAATTTAAGTTTTTAAGCTTTTTCAAAAATTTTAAAAACTATGCTCCACAAATTTGTTGCATTTTTATGCATTAATTTTGTGAACACTTTATGTATCAATACTAAAGTGGATTCAGTTTTTAAAAAAAAGTACCACGTTTTATTACCCTTTCAAGCTACACGCACTTTTAATTAGTCTACACCCGATATCACCTCTGAGGGAACTGCAGGTCTTGTGAAGAAAAACTATATCTTAGCTCTCTCTCGGTTAAATGTTGCCAAATCTTCTCGCTTTCAGTTATTTTGGAAGGTGTGTACTTGGATAAGGAGCTACTGGCAAACTCGTTGAACCAGCGTTTGCATAATTGGTTGTATATTTGAGGGAAGATTGACCTCACGAAAACAGAAAAATGAGAACGTTGTTTCCCAATAGTAACCATCACTTCCCTCAGAGATTATATTCAGTGTAATGAGATAGGATTGCGAGAGGTGGTATTTTTGAAAATTATTCTCGCATTTGTGTGGGTGTAAAGGCGCGAAACGTTTATGAACAAACACCCTCAGTTATACCCATTTGGGTTCAAATCCTGAACTCATTGTCCCCAGAAAACCTGAAGATATTATTTCAAAGTTCAGTCTGCTTGCCAACTTTTGTGAATGATTATGTCATTGAAATTTTAAATGTAAATAAACTGTGTTCAGATTTAAAATATGGGTTTTTGAAATTATGACCGTGTATTTGAGATAAATCGCAAATTATCTAATCAGTTTAAAACTTACATGACAGGACTGGCGAATATTTTTGAGAGCGTGTACACAATATGGTGATCATTTTCAGAAAAATTATTTATCTTGCATATAGGAAGTTTAATATCAAATTGACTACTGGAGTTACTCATTATCATACATTTTTTTATCACCATGTCTTATCACCCGTTCCGGCTATACGCTTGTGTACAAATTACGCTAATTAGTTAGGGGCAGATAAGGTTGAATTTAAAGGAAATGCACATGGATTTGCGTGGCAAGAGAGTGGCAATACATTTAGGATAAATCACCCTCAATACACCAGACCGGGATCTAACTCCGATCTCCCTAACATGGGCAGTCTAGTATACAGCACGAGTGACACCTTAGAACATGCGGCCATCGAAGGAAGTATTATCATAATTATATTATACACCCTCGTTATTAGATTATAATTATATATTATTATTGTAAAAAATATCACATAGATAAAAACACAAAGGTTTAAAGCGTTTATAGACAATTTATATAGGGAATGCTTCTGAATTGTTATAAATAAGAAAGCTGTAGAAATTACATTTATTTATAACTAATACTGCACAGGAGACAAAATTAATATCTTTATGGCATTGTTTAATGCCTTTAAGAAAGTGATTAAGAAGAACCAAAATTATTAGACTTTACTTGATCAGATAAAACAAATTTTTTGACAGTAGAGAATGGCGCGTGCCATAAGTTCACCAGCTCCCTGTTCTAGGATGTCTATAAATGCCTGATAAATAAGTTATAATTTCGAGCGGTTCAGTATCTTGTATCACATATCTTCATTTACACACTAGAGCACTATTTTCTGCCTACTTTAGAACAATCGTTTAGGTGACATAGCGGTCTAGGGATAAGGTGCTGGACTTCTGTGCGGGGGGTCCGGGGTTCAATCCTCGGTCCCGACACAGATTTATATGTTTGCCAAAATCCTTCCTTCACCTCTGACAAGAAGTGTGTTAATCACAACTTTTGAATGTGGGGAATGCCAGACCTCCACCATGGTTCGGATCCCACGTTAAACTGTAGGTCCTCCATTTCGTCTCACAATCACCCTACCATTAGACAATAGCGTAAGTGTGTACAAACCGAACGGGTAGTAAGACGCGGTGCTAATACTACTACTAATAATAATAATAATAGTTAACACGTCCTCAATTTCGATTTTTTGATTCAATACGCTGCTTGAAATACGACGTGGGTTGACGCAAGACAAGTACCGTGCTACCTAGAGCCAGAGGGCCACCTTCAACTCCCACTAACACCATTTAAGTATCGCGTGCCTACAAAAGGTTGGTCCACGCACCTATTCCTGTTACGCGTCAACTCCTGGGGGGTGGGGAGCACTGACCCCCCAAGCACTCAGGCATTGGGGAACACACTACATGGGTTTCCACCAATCTTTACATAATTTCATGAATTTGTCAATTCCTAACATTTTTTGATTTTACAAACCGAAAACTTTTTTTCAGCTCTTTAAAAAGGTATCTCTATTTTAATTGCAAGTTTGTGTATGTGTGTGTGTGTGTGTGTGTGTGTGCATACAATATACTATATAATATATAACATACGCAAGTAAGAATAAATCAAACTAATATAAATCTTATAGTCATCAAAAGATCTCGATGGGTTTTTTTTTAGCTCAACTATCAAAATAGGGTTTATGTTATAATACAGAAGAAATATTATAGAGTCAATGAGCATTATACCAAGTGAGCTAATTAATAATAAATTTTTCCCAGTCTTGTTCATATTCCATAGTGCTGGTTGAATGTCCAGCGGGTCTGGTGCGTATGGGGGGACGTAGTGCCAAGGGGTCCTTCCGTTGGCCGGAAGTGTGCTTGAGAGCAGCTGAACAGGCATTACACCACTGGCACCTGACATAAAACATCCCACACATTCGTTGGCTTCATTCGAATGGACGACTTGTCGGTCGAGAGGTGTAAGGGGGAGGGATATAAACCCTGCCAAATAACGCACACTGCATTGCCAACTGTTGGACTAATCTTACCGCCCATGCATCGGCTCGTAAAATAATCCCGGTTGGCAATTTTCCTTCATTTTCATAAAAAAATATTACAAGGGCGGAGAAAACATTTTTTTCTTGGGGGGGGGG
>CABFVZ010001627.1:118739-155491 GCA_902151445.1 Timema monikensis | reverse complement strand
GGGGGATATCGCTAAGCAAATGTCATGGTCGCGACGTAACACACATTACACAGACTGGTTTATACGTTGTGATAGAAGGGGGAAAAGGGGGGATAATACAGGCTTGAGACGTCATCAAGTAAAATTCTTTCGTCTGGAATCGTAAAAACAAACAGCGCGATGAAGATGAGGCTCGGATTCTTCAATCAGCTCGCGAGGATGGTTGGACTGACTGCACGAGTACTCTCGACTTATCCCTCTTCAATAACAACTGGATAATTGGTTGGTTAGTTATTGGCAGTATTCAAATAAACTTTCTTATCTAATTGATACAGTAATTTTCATCCGCTGTATCTTAGTACCCGTCCGAGTTGTATACAAACGAAATATATTATTAATTAGGATAGCGATGTGCAAAGTGCGATTTAGAGTAAATTTACTTGTTTATGCGTGAAGGGAGAGTGGGAAACAATTTAGGAAATAAACACTTTCAGTTACTTCTGCAGGAATACGATCGCCTAGCTTCTCGTAACCATTAAAACAGACTGAGCCTAGCATTTAGTCCACGTTCTCACCAATGCTGATCCATCTGATATATTAACATAACTTACAAAATATAAAACATACATAGCACAACATATCTTGTTCGTACAATCTTCAATATAAAAGGGGGAGCCCCAGTTTCCCCTGTAACAAGTTTTTCGATAGTGCTGGAAATCTAACTTGGGCTACTCGGCTTAGCTAACGTGTAAGCAAATGTTGACCCGTTCCTCTCAGATTGTGTTCCAGTCAGTGTGGAATAGTTTAAATGGATTTTATTACACATTTTATTGAAAATGAGATTCATTTTAAGATGCGGCCGAAGGGAGCGCAAGTATTTTTACAGTTTTTATAGAATTGACATTTTTTGGCCAAAATAAATAAAATATTTCTCCAGTAGCAACATAGAGTTTAGTTTTATGCACATTCTAATATCAACAGATCTTAAATATCTGTCAAGGGTGTCCTGGAATTTTTTCAAAGCCTTTTTTCTTTATTTAAAAAGTGTTGACCAAATTCCAGGACACTCTTGACAGATATTTAAGATCTGTTGATATTAGAATGTGCAGAAAACTAAACTCTATGTTGCTACTGGAGAAATATTTGATTTATTTTGGCCAAAAAATGGCAATGCTATAAAAACTGTAAAAATACTCGTGCTTCCTTCTGCCGCACCTTAAAACAAATTCATCGAGATAAGAAGATCCACGGTTACATTTCCATGTCCCAGTTGACATCTTTCACTTTATTAAATTTTATTTAAGCACAGCCCTCACGTATCAGCTTGTGTTACACATGAATACAACTTCATTAAAGTCCAAACAAACGTTAATGAGTGGCGATTTGTCCATCAGCCAGTCGGACGAACTGCACCAAACAATCCCTTGGATTGTATGTTCTTCATCACGCCTGAGAAGAGTTTCTGCGATAATTCGTTTACCCTGAAAGGTAGCAGTCTTGCCTTGTCTGATTACACATGGACATATATTATACGCTACCCCATAGTGAAACAAAGGAAGTCAAGCATGCTACTTTCATAATAAACGGAGAGCTTAAATACTGTCCACATTTTTTACCCTCTGGGCACCACTGACCAATTATAATACAGTTATTTTTTTATTTTTAGCACCGCGTCTTACCCTACCCGTTCGAGCTATACGCCTATGTACTTGCTACACTTATGTGCTAGGGCTTAGGAAATTTCAATGAAGAGGAAGTGCACCCGAATTTGTGTAGGGGATAGTGGAACCACCCGACCAGGATCGAACCCCAATCTCCCCGTCTTCGGCAGTTTATTCCATACAAGAGTCGCGCGTTAAACCACGCGGCCACCTGAGCGGGTAATGTACATAACTAACTTGTTGCTAAATGGTATAGAAATGGATAAACACGAGTTTATGTGGTGGTCAGCCAGCTAGCTCCTATGAGAAACCGAGAAACTGGAGGGTGGGGAATCAATAAGAAGGCACTGCCATAGGCTAACTATGTTTATAATCGACCCAATCAAAAGCGTTTAACTCAAAGTTGTACAAACTGACAAGAAGAAACCTAATATTATTGTTTTACTGGATAAGTCTTTAATCATAGTTACTTCGACGACTCCCTGACCAATTGACTAAATTGTAAAATAAGAAATGAGAGGGGAGGTGATAAGGTTTTCCTCCCTCCAAACTTACCCAAAATTGCTCATTATCTTGGATAACAGGTATGCTAAAGAATATCACAATGTGTGCGACCAAGGAATAGATAGAAGCAGCTACCATTCCACCAGCAGTTAAATTAACTCTTTATCTTCTCAGTGCATAACAGTTTGTACGTTTACCGCCAGTCGTTTTTAAACCATTTGATCTAAGGAGAAGGAATGAGGATAATATATCAAGAGAATTTTAAAAAATTAGTGTGGAGAGAGGATAGGAAAACCACAATGCTAGCGCACATGTGTAAAATCACCGCTCAGTGGGCCCAACTCAACATGTCTGTTACAAGCTTGACGCTTTACACGTGATCACCATTTCAGTTGGAAAAACCAACATCAAACACCGCGTCTTACTACCCGTTCAGGCTATAGCTTATGTTCTAATTACGCTAATGGTTTTAGGGATTGTTATAGTTATAGTTAGAGGAAGTGTACCCGCATTTTCGTGGAGGGGAAAACCATTTTTGATAACCACTCTAAGTACAAGTACAGAGATTCAAACTTCGATCTCTCCGTCACCGGCAGTCTAGTCTACTGCGAGAGTAGCACGTTAGACCACGCAGCACCCGAATCGGGTAGGGTACTTACTGTAAATATTAGAGGCCTACATGGTTTTACAACCTGCCCCCATGACGTGTGGTGTGTTGTTGTCAGTTTGTTAAACAGCGATACAATAGCCGATAAATTGAGACCGACCAAATAAAGAAGATACATTTTCTAAAAAATGTCACCTTTCAAGAAATACACTCCATCACAAGGCCATCGCTGGTGTTTTGGTAGAAGCGATTTGTTAATTATGTTGTTTACTGAACTAATAGTTACTCTATATTCCACAAACATGCTCCAATTACAAATACACGCAGCGTCAAGGCCGGAAACCAGGATGTTTGATCTCAGTTAAATAGGGCTACTGTAATAATCCATGCTCTAAAGTGGTCTACAAGAACGAGGTCGAGTCTTGTGTATGTGCTAGTGTATAGTGTTATTGCTTAACCCTAATTAAAGATCCACTCATGATCTGACGTCAAATAATGGCAATATTTTTTTTTATCGCCACGATTGTTCACGTTATACGCGTATATTATAATCACTCTAATGGAGTAGTGATGAGGAAAGAAGCATTTTATAGATAATCTATCCATATTTGCGTAGAAGGAGATTGGGAAACCAACTAGAAAAAACCACCCTCATTAGAGCCAAAAGAGATTCGAACATCGATCTCCCCATCACCAGCAGGCTAGTCTAACACGAGAGTGACACTTTAGAGCACTCGGCCGTTGAAGAGGGTCCAAATTTAATTAAAAAAGCCATTTTCACCTTCAACACTAAATTAGCAGTAAAACAACACTCAGCCACGTTCTTGCATAGCACCTTAAGTCCACTTAAGAATGTACACTAAACAACAAAGTTGAGTAATTTTAAAAATGTTGCGAGAATGAATTTAAACTCTGATAAAGGCTAACTTTAAATATCAATTTTAAACTCATTCAAATTAATGTTATGCACTTGCACCAAACACACTTGGTGGGATCAAGTTTGTAAACAATGAGTACATTGATGCGACACCAGGATTCGGTGGGTATGCGGAATAAACGTCAAGCTCGTTTAGGCTGGTTGGCCGATGACGGGGATGTCAGGGTTGGAACTCCGACCTGGTGTACCGGGAGTGGTTATCCTAAATAGTTTCCTCACTCTCCCTAAATACACATTCGGGTGCATTTTTCCTCAAATTCTTACCTTACTCATCATTACTACATTAGTGTTATTAAATGCAGTTAGTAAGAAGCTATGAAAAAAGGGCTATCCCACATTTAAGCTAAGGTGTCATTCTAGTGCTAGACTGATCTGCTTACGACTAGGAGATCGGGGTTCAAATCCCAGTCGGGTCTATTGAGGGTGGTTTATCCTAAATGATTTCCCACTCTGCTTCCACGCTAATGTGGGTATATTACCTCTAAAATACTTCCTTTATCAACCCTACACCATTAGATTAATTACCATATGTGAGTATAACCTGAAAAGGTAGTAAAACAGGGTGATAATTTTTTTTCTCTCCATTTATTTGAGGTTTAACGTGCACTTTCTGAACCGACTGATTGTATCTGCACATGACTTATAAATGTAATTTAATTTAATTTAATTTAGAAAAAACCCAACATCCCCGGCCCTTTAGTCATCAATGTGAAAGGGGTAAGCCCACATTTCACCAATGATAAATTTTTCGATTATGCCAGGAATCGAAACCGGTACCCTTAGCTCAGTAGGCAGACAATCTACCGACTGAGCTAAGGTGTCGGAACACGGTGATAATAAAAAATGGACAAATTCATAAAGTATAGTGATGGTAAAAAGTATTTGCTTTCGAATTAATATCTATTGAAATGATTTAATTTTGAAAGTTAAGTTCGTATCATCTTAGCCAGAGAAAAATAGTTGCACATAGCGATCACTTGGATTACCAGTTATTTTAAGTCCTCGTTTATTCGGAGCCTCCAGCCATTTCACTATCTCAAGACGACCATTTTGACGAGTCTGTGAACAGGAAACAGTTCCATTGTTCCGAGATGGGATAGGTGGGTATAATTGGTCGGCACGCTAGCACGTTGCGGCCAGCGACGCCGGCTACCCTAGGGCATTTACCTGTTTTAAAATACTGCACAATGGTGGCAGTAGTAGTAGTAGTAGTAGTAGTAGTAGTAGTAGTAGTAGTAGTAGTAGTAGTATCAGTAGTGGTAGTAGTAGTAGTATTAGTAGTAGTAGTATTATTAGTAGTAGTAGTAGTAGTATTAGTAGTAGTAGTAGTATTAGTAGTAGTAGTATCAGTAGTGGTAGTAGTACTAGTAGTAGTAGCAGTAGTATTAGTAGTAGTAGTATCAGTAGTGGTAGTAGTAGTAGTAGTAGTAGTATCAGTAGTGGTAGTAGTAGTAGTAGTAGTAGTAGTATCAGTAGTGGTAGTAGTAGTAGTAGTAGTAGTATCAGTAGTGGTAGTAGTAGTAGTAGTAGTAGTAGTATCAGTAGTGGTAGTAGTAGTAGTATTAGTAGTAGTAGTAGTAGTAGTATTAGTAGTAGTAGTATCAGTAGTGGTAGTAGTAGTAGTAGTAGTATCAGTAGTGGTAGTAGTAGTAGTAGTAGTAGTATCAGTAGTGGTAGTAGTAGTAGTAGTATCAGTAGTGGTAGTAGTAGTAGTATCAGTAGTGGTAGTAGTAGTAGTAGTATCAGTAGTAGTAGTAGTAGTAGTAGTATCAGTAGTGGTAGTAGTAGTAGCAGTAGTAGTAGTAGTAGTATCAGTAGTAACAACCAGGCGGTAGTTCTAATAAATGCAGAACTTTTGTTTAAAAACAATAATGAAATGGGTTTCAGGAGTCGATATGGATAAAACCAAGTAAATAATGGCGTGTCGAAACCTTGTATTCCAAAGGAATGGATTCATACAGATCGGCGGCCTATGTTTTTAAGAAGTCGACCAATTCAAAATCTTGGGAACTGTGCTAACAGAAATTCATGAGGAAGTAAATTGAATTCATGCAGGCATTCTTGCTCTCATTCAGTTTGTAGGCCATCGTCGTCTCGTCTTTTGTCTTGAAATATTAAACTTGAAAAAAAAAACTACTACTATAATCCTACCAGTTTATCCGACACCTTATCTCAGTCAATATCATGTATGTCTACTGAGCTAAGGGTCCCGGGTTCGATTCCCGGTACGGCCGAAAATATATCAATGGTGAAATGTGGGTTTATCCTTTCACATTGATAAATCAACGGCCGAATATTGGATGTTGTACCTGTCCTAACAGGCCGATATCGCAAAAACATAATGGCTTTAATAAAAAAAAATGACCCGGACCATGGGCTGGAAACAGTAACGGATGTAGATCGTACCCGTTATTCTTTATAGATGTGAATCGTAGTTTCTCACTTTGTACCACGAGAATACATTGAGTTATTTAGGACAAAGTGTTGAGAAAGAGATTTGATCCTGAGAGGGATAAATAGACAGGGAAATGGAGAAGGTTGTCAAATGAATAGTTTAATGGTTTTAATGCATCTTCAAGCATATCAAGGATAATAAATGAGTACAGGATACGGTACGGTGTTCGTGTACTGTGCAGGGGCAATGACAGGCATGTACACAATATTATAGTCGGGAAATCTAACGATACAAGAATACCTCTTTACTTATTATATTGAGACATCGACGGAAGGATGATGTGAAAATGTATTTGAGGGAGGATGAGTGTTTGGTTATGGATCGGCTAGAAGTTTCCCAGGACAGGGTTGAATAGCGTAAGTTCTGGCGGCCATGAACATTCTTGTTCCTTAAGGTCAGACACTAAAAAGTAAAAATTGGGGTACTTTATACCCCAGTGCGCCCGCTCATTCACAACAAAAACAAAATAATTATCATGATTCAAAATAAGAAAAATGAATCATGAGTTGCGAGAGTCAATCTATTGTCTAGTTGGCGCGCACATCTATTTCATGTTTAAAAAAAATTGCAACTGATGTATGGTATAACTATTCTATTCGAATGCCATAAACTATTATTTGTTATCATTGCTCGTATTAACAACAAATACTTATTTACTAAACAAAATAGTAACTTAAATTTTCATCAAGTATATTTATGAATTGTCTTGCTTCACTTTGAGGACATTAAATAGAGCTAGTCCTTTTTGTTAAGTTAAACTTTTCGATTTTTTTTTTTTAAATATAGGTTACCAGAATGTATAAAGTTTCTTTAATTTAGTTGGTGTTAGGAAAAATTGGTTATATTTAGAATCAAAGAAGTTACACTTATTTGAAAAACATGCGTTCTTTTTGCACCAACCTGTATTTGTCAATTTCTGGTATTTATGGTGGACGTCATCTTGAATATCTCAAAATGCTAAAGGGTTATGGTAGTACATCCTGTATAGTTGGATTCAGCACACTCGAGTCATATAAGAACCATCAAAAAATATATAATATTATAATAATAATATTTAACACCGCGTCTTACTTCCCGTTCGGGTTATACGCTTTAAGTACTAATTACGCTAATGGATTAGGAATTGGAAGTGAACCCGCATTTGCATGGAGGGACAGTGGAAAACCATTTAGGAAAAACCACACCTAGTTCACCCGACCGAGATTCAAACCTCGATCTCCCCGTCCTCAGCAGTCGAGCTCAACACGACAAGCGCGTTAGCCAACTACACCACCGAGGCAGGTACCATCAAAAAACTTTTGATTTACAACCATTTTTGTTTCTGCCAAAAAAAACAGTCTTTTCTCCTAGACTAAATGTATCCAAGAAACATTTAAAGAGTATTGCACTGAAGGGAATGCCAGGTCTCCACCGTGGTTCGGATTCTACGTTAAACTGTAGGTCCTTCTATTTCATCTCACAATCACCCTACCATTACACATTAGCGTAAGTGCGTATAACCCGAACGGGTAGTAAGACGCGGTGTTAGTAATAATATTGCACTGAAATGTGCAGAACCAATGGACCTTCACGATAGTGGGATCGCTTAAAAGTCAGAGCAGAGGAGCACCACGCGAACTATAAAAAAAAAATAAAAAAAGCAAACTTATATTTCTTAATACTTCTCTTTAGCACAGCTTCTTACTACCCAAGAGGTGTACCCATGTTTGTGTGGAAAATGATTTAGGTAAAACGATCCTCAGCAAACCTGACCGAGATTCGAACCCTAATTTTCCGTTATCGGCAGTCCAATCTACTACGAGATTGAAATCTTAGACCAAGGGTCACCAAACACATAAAGGAGATACTTTTAAAATGTTGAATTGTTTCGTGAGCTACCAAGATTTAAAATTTGCCGTATCGCTTTTTGGTTAACTTATTAGTGTAACCTTTAACGAGGCTTCTGCCAACAAACATGTGTTCAATCAGGAGGTGAGTTCAGTGGTTTGTTTCATAAATTTAATGAAAATAATGTTTAAATGTTAATACACTTCGTACTAAAACGAACTTTTTAATGCTAGAAAAAACAAGGTTTATTAATTTTCCTAAACAAAAACATGTTTTAAAAAAAAAAAATGTGCATAACCTACAGAGAAGAATGGCTTTCACTTTCATCCACAATTTTTTTAAATCTGTGTCAGTAATTTTCCCTTAATTTTAGTTGCAGTTTTCAAGATGTTCATGCGTGCACCTACTTCTGTATTTGTTTTTTACCACCTTCAGCTGAAAATGAAATCACACATGACAAACTGGCAGTCCTTCATAATGCAACACGAACCAGAAATAAATAGTCAAGAGGTCTCACATAATCTAAAATTGAGGCAAAACACACACACACACATATATATATAAGTTTATTTAGACAAACAAGTGTTTCACAATTATGTTAAACACCAAATGAATGTCAATATCATTTGTAAATAGTTACTACTAGCTTTCAGTGAGCAAATGCTACAGTTATGACATGAAAAAGTTTAGAAGTCCGTCGACACAATGAGATAATTAAGTTATGATATATGTAAATTTTGTTTAAAAAAGTAGCTGAAACACAAATTGTCTTAAGGACCCTTCTCGCGGTTTTAACATATTTTAAAATATAAAAGAAAAATTAGCAAATAATTATTTTGAAATGAAAACGCTGATCAGAATTTGGTTGTTATCAGATGAAGAATGGAGAAGACCACATTTAAATCAGTTTTCTGGTTCTACTGTAATTTTGTATATAATTTCTCGGTTAATCGGTAATGAGGGGGCTATTAAAATATAATTTGATATAATATTTAATAACAATATGGTTATTATGGTCCGGATTAAGTTTTGGCAACCCTGAATCTGACATGTACGCTACGTCTACCCTGAAAGGTAGCAAGGTTGATTTGGCCAGTTGCACTATAGTTCAGCCTATAAGATAGCTTCATACTGTAATCGGTCAAGGTTGCTACCTTTCAGGGTAAACAAAGTGTACAAAGTCAAAGCTAATTACATACAAGAGGATGAAACCATCATAAATCAGCCAGTCTCCGCCTTCAGCGGGAACAATCCTCTTCGCTTTACTTAACAATGTAAACTATTTAACTAGGCAGGCGGTTTAAGAATATCGTGTTGTAGCAGTCTAGTGTGACCAAATGTAACTTCTGGGTGAGACCGTCTGACAAGGGTTTCATTGTATTGAGCATCACGATAAACAGACGTGAGTGGGACGCAACAGTTGCGTGCAACGCGCAAAACAGACTTGTGTTTATTATTATTATTATTATTATTATTAATATTATTATTATTATTCTAGAGCTTTCGAGTTACTAATGACTTGCTCTTATCAATGGACACGGAAAAATGGACGTCTGACTTGTATTGTTTGTTGGCAACAAAAGAGACGGGTTAGAATCTTTTTCGGGTTATGTTAGGTTTCTTTTTTTATTAATGGTTTCCTATTTTTTTCCTCCACGTAAATGAAGGGATAATTCCTCTAAAATTCGACCTTCTTAACTATCCCAATAGTTTCAGAAAGTGGTTAGTCCGGACGGCTCATACATAAGCTTTGCAAAACGCAAAAAAATAATAACAATACCTAAATAATACCTAAAGGGTAGAGATGTGAAAGGTACATTAGAATATGTGCATCCATAAACGTAGTAAGAGGGTGAGAAAACCACTTATTAGTGTACTCAGTTGCAACTCTAATTCCAACCTCTTTGTATAGCCTGTGATCTTGTGCCATTCGAGTCTAACACCTTACAGATTATATTGTTTTTCAAACTTTGTATTAATACCCAACCTATTCCAATCTTGGTAAAAAGTAGAGGCATAAACTGAAGACTGCTAAGAAAAGATGATTATTCATCATTAATGTATGTCAGTGAAACCAGATAAAATAAAAACCTTGGCCAGTTTTAGGTAAAGTCAACCCAGAAGTTCAAGGACAATATACTGGAGGCGCATTCAGCAGCCCACGCAGAAGAGCGATCATTAAACGAGTTGAAAGGTCGAACGTGTTTATGACTTTTCTACTATTACTTTAGATGCACCCTCCAACTTTGTCCCCGCCACGACTTGACGGCTAGTAAGAATGGTGGGTTGCTAGGAAATTTGAACCTGGGACCGAACAGAACCGGCCGAATTTGAAGATTAGAAACACGACAAGCCACCCTTGAGACAACCGGAATGGAGCCCCCAACATCCTGCATTCAAGTCACACACGTGCTAACCTTAGTAAAAGTGTCCGTCTGACAGGGTAGAGGATCGTGTCATACATGTGACGAGCTAGTAGGAAGGTACGTACGACCTATAGCCCTTGATCACGGGTGGCCTGGCAGGTTACAAGAGGCCTGAGACTACTTGTTTATAAACAACAGCAAGAAACAACAAAAGGGACGGTTTTTAATGCCATCACATTCACAAATAATGTATTCTGAACCCCTCAGACTTACTTACTGGAACTTTTGGTTAAAATTTAATATTAACAATTATTTAGAATTAAGTGTATAGCTTTATTTTAGTTTAAAATAGTTGCGGGAGCCCAAATTAAACCAGCCCACCGGGATTATCTCCTAGTATCACCTCGATTATTTGAATTTTTATAGATCTGCGTGAATGCCTCCAATAATTTAACATAACAAATTATTTTTCATGAGTTTCATTTTTTTATATATATATATATATATATGTGTGTGTGTGTGTGTGTGTGTGTGTGTGTGTGTGTGTGTGTGTGTGTGTGTCACATGTAATATAATTAGTTTGCCTTAATGCCATCAGTAATCATTTTACCCCATTCTAAGCGTCTTGCTTTCAACATATTTATACGGATAAAGTATGGTCTAGAGTTGAGGTGTCAGACTTCTGTGTTGGGGGTCCGGGGTTCAATCCTCGGTCCCGGCACAGATTTATCTGAATGCCAAACCCTTCCTTCACCTCTGACAAGACGTGTATTAATTATAACCTGTGAATGTGGGGAATGCCAGGCCTCCACTGTGGTTCGGATCTCACGCTAAACTGTAGGTCCTCCATTTCATCTCACAATCACCCTACCATTACACATTAGCGTAAGTGTGTATAACCCGAACGGGTAGTAAGACGCGGTGCTAATAATAATAATAATAATAATAATAATATACGGATCCAGTATGAATGAGGAAAGTAGAAAGTAGAGGAACCATTTAGAAAAAGCCACGACTTTACATCCAATCGGGATTCGAACCCCGACCTCGATATAATTGACAAACCAGACCAAACGAAGCTGACGCTTTTTTTTCCCCCGCGTGTCCACCGTTGAGGGTATCAATAATAAAAATATTATAATGAATATTTAAATACTCTAGAATGTCGGTACGGTTATTCTCCAATCAAACTGATGATTCTTCCCCTAGTTCGAGTATGAGAAAAAGACAAAAGGATCTATTTATTATTATTGATTAACTAAATATAGACTCTCAGCACACAACTTAGAAGCTCATTTAACCAATGATAAGATACACTAAGGGCGGTATGCAAGCACGTTAGTGAATGCTTAGTGCAGCGATAGTGTTGTCCCAAGCACACTATCGCTCCCTTTTAACCAATGATGACGCAAGCAAACCCACGCAAGCATCCACTTAGTTAAGCTATTGCATATGGCCCTAGGCAATCAACCTTAGTTATCCAATTAATCTTTTAGCTAAATTAAGATGAAAACTAAGCTGATCATCAATAACACGCCCATACATGTGTGAAAAGAAAACCATTTATCCGTAAATACTTTTATGGAGCGATTGGTTGGGGCGTTATCTTATAAATGGGAAGTAACAGGCCGAGAACATTTTAAACGGGGTTGGGGTGCACTAAAGCCCGATAGGAAAATTAAAAATCAGTTTCCGTGGTTGAGTGGTCATAGGGGCCGATGACAATTATAAGAAGATTTGGTTCTATAATTTAGCAGGTCTAGTAGGCTACCAAAAAAATGTTTAAAATATACTAATTATTGATCCATCATGTCGGTAAGATGTTTTGAATATATCAATGATGTTAGGCTTGAGGGTTTATCTTACAGACTTTAAAGTGTACACTACTGGGCCAACAAATTTACCAACAGGGCTGTACCTAGGGAGGGGAGATTGTTTTAGGGGTTCAAACCCCCCTACCCTATCTTTAAAGTGTTATTTGTAAGGTTTATTGTATTCCTCATTGGTACTTTAGCTAGTAATTATTCGTATTAGTGCAAAAAAAAAAAAAAAGAGAATCTGTCAGGGTTGAAATAACCCGGGTTATTAAAGAAAAAGTTTATTTTAGTAAAATATATTATGTAATTATGTATGTTAACTGATTAAACCAATCATTCAAATATTTTAATTATTCGGGATCCTAAGAAACATATTTCAGTTTTAATATATTTAAGAAAGGAGCAATAAGAGGCATACTAATGGAAAACAATAATGCAACAATGTAATTATAGGCAACAATACTGTATAAGCTAGCAGGTTGAAAAAAAAAACTTTGCGTAGAAGGAATAGAAAGAGGTGGGAAGGGGAAGGGGGAGGGTAGAGCATGCATCAAATTACTGGCAAGCCAGCTGCAGAGTTGATTTGTTGCTTTCTTTACTTGAATGCATTAGTGTGTTAAGCAATGAAGCTTGAAGACAATATTCTGAAACTGAAGCTAGTAGAGCTGTTATAATTACTAAAAATAGAAGGTAAGAGCTTTTGTTATCTCATTTAATTTTTTTACAAAGTATTATTCCTAGGGCCTAGCATTAATACATTGTAGGTATCTTAAAAGTATGTTATTCCAAGTGAGTTGCTAGTTAAACCAATCATTTTGTTCAACCAATTAAAACATACATATTTTATAGCTTAGTTTATTGTATTAAATCTGTAATTTCAAAACTTGTTTATAACACCATATATAAAACCAAAACGTTTTCGACAGAATGACTATTGTAACCATTTTCAAAAATTTATTAGACAATTGTTTGTATGCAAAATATAATGAATGTTTTTTTGGGGGGTTTTAAGTGTTTTTTAAAAATAAAACTCAGGTGGTTTTTTTTAACTGGGTAAAATTATAACAACCCTGGCAATTGTAACCCCAAAAATTAATGTTTAAAAAACCACAAATTTAAATAATTACATTTTTTTTTGTCAAAAGAATGTCCCTTTAATCTCCTGTAGGGAGACCCTCACCACACTATTATTATTATTTTTGTCCAGCCCATACCAGCCATCTGTTTTATTTGAAAGTTGGCCGGTGGACAAGAGAAGTGAGTGCAGAGACGAGACCCCTCAGTTAGGCCCCCTATACAGCAAATTGTTCCTCGAGACAACGACAGCGGACAGCAGCAAGCTGCTCCTAGTCAGCCCGCAGATAATATACCACGACAACACGCGATAGTTGCCATGGACACCAAAGGGCGTATCGCGGGGTACGCAATCAGCTAGCACAGTGGAAGACAGCTTTGTGCTCATTGACTTGTAACTGCAATGTAGTATCTTTATAGAAATAGAATATATATATTTTTTGCGACCAAAATTGGCAACGTTTCACATTTAGTGTTGTTGATAACTGAAGATAACATGTCTTGATATATGAATACATTATAGTAAATAATAATAATAATTATTATTATTTAGCACCGCGTCTTACTAACCTTTCGGGTTATACGCTTAAGTACTAATTACACTAATGGATTAAGAATTTGGAAGGTTGACTTTATAGGAAGTAAACCCGCATTTGCTTGGAGGGAGAGTGGAAAACCATTTAAGAAAAGCCTCCACATCCCCAGTTCACCCGACCGAGATTCGAACCTCAATCTCCCCGTCCTCTGCAGTCTAGCTCAACACGAAACTAGCGGTTTAGCCAACTACGCCACCGAGGCGGGTAGTAGAATAGTAACTTTTCTAAATGTCGTGCATGTGAACGAAATAGACAGTTTAAACATTAGTTTGTTTCGAATTCATTTGAAAAGTTATTACAGCTTTAGCTATTGTCTTGCCAGTCAATTTCCTTTATAACATTTTTCCTGAAGATAATTATGTGACTAGCTAATTAATCAGTGAGCTTATGCTCACCTGCACTAAGATTATTCCTCACCCGAGTCCTACCGAACTTTTCCCGTTTCAGTATTTGACAAAACATTCAAAAGAGAGGTAGCTTAATGATCAATCATATATTATTATGTATCTGAAAAGTGAACATTTTCAAACTAATTTTCTTATATCAATGCTGGCATTACAATTTTTTTTAGATTTTTAAATTGTTTGTAAAAGTATATATATATATATTTATCTGAAAGTAGATATGTCCGGAAAAGAAAACTCACAAATGAGCTGGAACAACGAAATTTGGTAGGAAGGGATTGCCACTTATCACCAGAAATATCTAAAAATATAAACTTTCAAAATGGGGCTTCAGGAGTGGGGGGGTATAGATCAAAGAAACTTTTTAGATGAGGTAGAAACTTAAAATTTGGTAGGACCACCCCCAATAATCAATCATAGAAGTCTGAAAACCTTAATTTTTTTAGATGGGACTCCAGGAAATGAGGCGGGGGAGGGATGAACAGAAAAATAGCTACTAAGTAAGTGTCGTAGAAAATCTAAATTTGACAGGCAGATAGGAAAACTCCAGATAACCCAATAAATCTGAAATTTTGAGATTTGACCAAGTGGGAGGAGGTAACGGAGGGTTGAAAGTTTTCAAAATAAGATCTATGTATTTTTTGAACCAGCGGACATAAAGACTTGAAAATTAAAATGAAGGTTTCGTTCTAGAATTGAATGAGACCTTATAAGGGCTTTCCAAATTACTTCTTCTGAGAGGGTGGAGAGCGGTAGAAATATATGGGTACTCACTGACTTACTCATTAACGTATTTCCCCAACCCCTGGGCATGGAAATGTGATTTTTTTTTTTGAGAGGAAGGTAGCGGAATTTCTCCATTTTAATAAAAAAAATCTAAGTTTGGGAGGTTTCAAAATGCGGCTACGGGAAATGGGAAGCCTATAATTAGAAAAAAATAATTTTTATATGAAGTAAAAAGTTTATCTTAAAATTTGAAATTTCTAAAAGTGAATTGGAGAAAAGGGGGTGGGTATTAGAGTTGTTCAAATCTAATAGTAAATAACTACTTCCCAATGTGGTAGAATATCGAAATTCAGCAAAAAGGTATAAAGACCACTCCAAATAACAATAAAAGACTGGTGGTCTAGGGGTAAGGTGTCGGACTTCTATGCTGGCGGCCGGGGTTCAATCCTCGGTCCCGGCACAGATTTATCTGATTACCAAACCCTTCATTAACCTCTGACAAGACGTATATTAATCACAACTTGTGAATGTGTGGAATGCCAGGCCTCCACCGTGGTTCGGATTCCACGTTAAACTTGTAGGTCCTTCATTTCATCTCACAATCACCCTACCATTACACATTAGCGTAAGTGCGTATAACCCGAACGGGTAGTAAGACGCGGTGCCAATAATAATAATAATAATAATAATAAAAGACTGAAGGTTTTAAATGTAGAGGAGGGGAGAGGGGGGTTCTATTTAGTGAATTGTGATGCTCTTCTATCCAAAATATTTCTGTAACAATGTCTATTAGTTTGTTTATCTTATTTTATGATCATGCTTAGGTAAATATTGTGTTGTTAATGGGCTGCGTTTGTTTGAGCACTCATTTGGGGAACAAGGTAATAGTTTGTCTCAAATATTTAATTTATTAATTACCAACATTGGTTTGTGGTTACAATAGTTAGCTTAAAATTGTACAACGAGGAACTATCAAAAATCGGGAAAACGGACGTTGAACGTTTTAATTTTATAGGTTTATAGTTTCAATGATGCTTAACCGTATGAATAATGGGTAAAGATGCTAGTTATCATATTAAAGCTCAAATCACATATAAGTTTATGTTTGTTTTAAATAAATGTATTGGAATATTTTATTTTAGGTAACCTCGCAATATTGTTACTTCAGTCTCTAGGAATTCCGTGGCAGGGTTGGCTATGCTATTAATTAATATAGCGCAATGTTAAGGGCGAGATCTATTAAAGTGTGGACAAACACTTCCGGTTCTCTTGACTGTCATTAAATGATCATAAAAGGGTCCTGGTAAGAAATTTGTGTAGAAAGAAGAGGGATTTTTTCAACTTGCGGTGGTTCGTGGCTAAATATCCCAACAAATAGAGGTATTTAATGTTGAATCCCTCTTGAAATAATTTGAAGTATTTTAAACCAATTTGAGTTTTTTTTTTTAATTTCACTATACTCCAATAAGCCACTAATTCTAACAATGAGGAAGGATTTAACCATGAATAAATTAATAAAATATGGAAAGATTTAAATTCCTAAAACACTCCCCCACGGATCCCTGGCTCATCATCCCTTGAAATAACTCTGCGTCCAGTAATATAGCTATGGTGCTTATAAACACAATAACAGTCAGGGTCGACATGGTATGACCGCAGGGTAAAAGGCAGAGAGGGAACAGGTTTTTTACAGCATTCCCGTGTGAGGAGTAGGCGTGAACGTAATATCAGTTTACCTTGACCTGTGGTGGCTGATCGGGTACGTCCGAGTCCCATTCGGAGCTGAGGTCGTCACTGGACGCCTCGCCGTAATCTGCGGACCAGGGCACCTCTAGCAAAGACTTCTGATATTGCTCGTATCCGGGGGATAGCAGCAGCCCGGTCAGAGACGCCCGTCGTGAGGGCCGTGGCAGCGGAGACGCGGAGCGTCTGTGCCTGGACCTGCAGTAGCTGGACGCTGAGGCACCGCCTTCGGGCATCTTAGGTTACTAATACTTCCGTAGTGCGGAGAGGCTTCTCGCAAGTGGGGGTCCACGGTTCATGTTCATGATAACAAACACTCCAAATCTCACAGGTAGGCTACAGAGAATCAGAATGCCAACAACGGAACGCAAAAACGCGCAAATACAGGCCAATTGACCTGATATTACGACGCTAACTTTTTGGTATTTAATACAACACACACTTTTATTTTAGTAAATTGGTGCCAATTTGTGTTAACTCATTGATCTTCTCGTAAAGGAACTCTAAAACAAACCAAGGGTAAAATTTGGTATTCCTGAAAGTGCCACCAAAGAGGTCTGCAAAGAATTGCGTGCGTGGATCACATTACTAAAAGATTTTGTGGTCAGCTGAATTAAGCTAGTTCTATTGACTTTTTTCAATTTATAAAATAAAACATTGTCGTGGCTATATTTTCACTTTTTATAAATGTTAATGTTTACAGTTTCCAAAGACTTCTAACGTAGGTGTTTATCCTAAACAAAAGCAAACTTTTAAATTAAATTTTAAGATCCTTTTGAATTCCTTGGCAGTCAGAGATGGTCACCCACGTTGGAAAACAAGAGATGTACTATTATGGATAACTATATTGATCACGAAACTGAGAGGAAACTACGGTTACACAGTTTCCTTCTGCGACCTCTAAGTTTCCGTTGAGATACGCTGTCCAAATATTGACTCGCCGAAGGAGAAGAAAAGGCATTTTTTTAAATGGGTATAAATCTAAAATGTTTACCTAATAAATAATCGTTATCTTGTCTTGAAAAGAGAGAGAAAAAGTAAACACACTTATTTTGATCTCACAAACGTTTCCATTCATCAAAATTAAGCCGCTTTGAATGTAAATAGCATAAGGATGAAAATATAAAATTGAGCTCGACACAATTATTTTATATTCAGTTCTGAAAGTGCTAAGTGTCAACAAAGCTTCCAAACCTCACAGAATGTTTGCAGATAACGTTACATATGTAATACTATGTTATCACCGCATAGACAGACGAAACCTGCCTGGGAAAGCGCCCAACACATTCAGACACGGCTATGAACATTAGCACGTGGCTCCCATGATCCCCTCAAAGGCAAGTTTGCCCCGTCCCTGACCCAAACCTGCGCTCCAGAGACAAATACTGGTTCCACAACCGCCCGGCCTTCTACATCTTGCGGGTCCATACACGAAGCATCGTACATACAGCACGAAAAAAACAACCAAACAGCACGGCGAAAACTTTGTCGACTAATACCGACGAAATACGTTACATCTCTCCGACAAAAAACAACAACACCACACACGCAATTTTTTTTTTTTTTGTTGCTTCCCCCCCAAGTCGTAATTTCTTTTAATCGTTTATCCTTCCGCGAGGGTTTGACTTTGTCAGTCGATCTGTTCTGTTAGTCAACTTTTAGAATCATCCGAAACTAAACAGATGTAGGGAGGGCAGTGCGGAAGGGGGAATGTACAAGAGGAAGGGGAAGGGCGGACCCGAACCACTGACGTCACTGAAACGTCATCGATGACGTCCGAAAAGAACAAATTATGCTGTAGTTAATATCTTCTTCCTCGACAAGTGTGGCAACTCAAGTTGGTTGGCCAAGTGTTGACCTTCGACAGTCTAAATTGTTTAAACAATGTGTTTGAATAAGTATTTAACTAGTTCAAGAATAAAAATACAGTAGGATCTGGCTAGTTTGACAGTGGTTAATTCGAGCCCACCCGATTCTCCATGGAGTTGCTATTCAAATCAATGGTAAAAAAAAAAAAAATTAGAAGGAAATATTTGAATAGTTCGATGCCAATATCCGTTAATTTTTCGAGTTTGTGCTCATTTCAAACTAACTTAAAGATATTTATAAAATCACCCAATATGCCAATAATGTCAAATAACGCCAGAGTTATTAACCATTAGTAAAAGAAATGATTCACCGAATTCAAACCAGACGTAAAATAAAACATTTTTAATGCAATCAGTGAATATAAAGCGTTTAACATGTGTGTGTTTATATGTAGCATATTTTGAGCTTATTGGTTTATTGTGTACCAGCTGCCTCGGTAATCATAAAAACAATTGATTCGAATTTTGGATACTTCGAAATGTTTTAGTTATCCTTTGAACTTCGAACAATTAATTTTAAGCGGATATAAAAAAAATTGCCATGCATTTTAGTATACATATATTATTATTATTATTATTATTATTAGCACCGCGTCTTACTACCCGTTCGGGTTGTACGCACTTACGCTAATGTGTAATGGTAGGGTGATTGTGAGATGAAATGAAGGACCTACAGTTTAACGTGGAATCCGAACCACGGTGGAGGCCTGGCATTCCACACATTCACAAGTTGTGATTAATACACGTCTTGTCAGAGGTAAAGGAAGGGTTTGGAAATCAGATAAATCTGTGCCGAGACCGAGGATCGAACCCCGGCCGCCAGCACAGAAGTCTGACACCTTACCCCTAGACAACCAGGTCACCCCATATTATAATAGAAGCATCCGGCGTTGTCCGGGTTCATTGCGGGGTTACCTCGGGCAACGATTTTCTTTGCTTCAAATAAGAGGAAAGAAAATCTCGATTTTATTTCTTCCGGCCCAATTTTTAATTAGTTTAAAAACAATCAAATCCAAATTTTAAAATTCCGTGTTCGAAGTGCATATGTTTATGCATAGGGGTTAATTATTTTTAAATGTCAGGCCCCTGCGTGTGGTAGATATTGGACAATGCTAGGGTTGCTAAATTTTTGCTAGGGAAAACCAGGAGCAAAAACATTTTTTTAAGTATTACAATTTTATTTCATGGCCAAAACTAATAATATGAAATTGTAGTGTTTGGAAAAAGCCCCTGTATCGTATCTTCCTTTTTTATATAAAAGGAAATTCATCACAATATCTTTGTAGAAACGTGTACTTTCGTTTTGACATGTTTATACTTTGATAAAGTACTGGATACGGGAATCGAACCCATGTCTAGGTATCATGCTTAACGGTCAAGTACCAAATTTTTTTTTTTAAATATCACCGTATCTTACTATCTGTTCAGGTTTTACACAAGTATGATAATTAATATAAGAGGGTTAGGAATGAGGAAGGCAGTATTTTAGAGGTAATATACCCGCATTTGCATGAAAGGAGAGTGAGAAACCATTTAGGGAAAACCACCCTCAGCAGATCCGACCGGGATTCGAAATTCAATATTCACGTCATCAACACCAAACATTTAATCAAATAAATATACGATTTTTAGACTAGCTTGATCAAGAAAAAATCAGCTAGTATCAAACATCTAAATACATTAATAACTATTACCGTATAGTATTTGTGTAGTCGAGCATATATAATAAACACTAAAGCAATGGCACTCAATGGAATTTCATAGTAAAATTTAAAAATACAAAATCTTTAAGTTCCACGGTTTAATATACAGTACATTATCAATCTGGAGAATCAATTCAACGTTTCTTAGATCGACTGGCGTGCTCAGCAACGACCCGGGATGTAGACAATATGTTTGAATTATTCTAATGGACGCATTTAGTGTTGTTTCACTACACTCCTTCAAAATTCACCTTCCTTTTCGTGTGTTCTTCACACACTTATTGCTAAGATAATGTATCAAAAGCTTCTTTTTTTTTTACCTTTTAAAGCATCATCAGGTGATCTGTAAATGAATAGAGTTAGCATTCCCCACATTCACAAGATGTCTTGTCAGAGGTGAAGGAAGGGTTTGGCAATCAGATCAATCTGTGTCGGGACTCAGAATTGAACCACGGACCCCCAGCACAGAAGTCCGACACCTTATCCCTAGACCACCAGGTCACCCCATGATTGTGATATTAGTTTGAAACTAATATTACTTAAGTTGCTCCCCCACCTACCCCTTTATCGTTTTGGACATATTTTGAACGGTTTTTCACTCCAACTTCAGAGACGCTACAACCATTTTTTATTTATAGTGTTATGTAAGACAATTTAAGTCTCGTGATCAATGAATGTATTATTTCGTGGGTAGGGCTGAATACGGAGAGATCGGGGTTTGAATCTCAGTCAGGTCTTCTGAGGTTTGTTTTTTTTCCTAAAAGTTTTCCCACTCGCCTTCCACGCTAATGCAGGTAGAATATCACTAGAGTGCTTCTTTCCTCATCCCTGTCCCATTAGAATAATTATCATATATGCGTATAACCTGAACAAATTGTAGGATGGGGTGGTAAAAACACGTTGTGGGTAAGATTGTCTCGGTCACAATGAGCGTCACAGAAGTACCGGTGAGCGAATGTAAAGTTGGAAACTACCGGACTGTACGTTTGTCCGAAGTTGACCGGCCGCGTATCGGGTTGAGAATTGGAGAACAATACAGTTAGGACGCTCGGGTGAAAGTTGCCCGTGGAAGGAAAGTAGTGCGTGCACCAGTAACAATAATAATTATTATTACTATTACTTTCTTTTGCCAACAGCGCCACGCATGGAGGGACGCGATACGGTAGTTACAATACAGCGGTACAGCTTCTCCGGTATTAACTGCGAGCCTCCGGGCTAAATGGAGTGAAAAATTCCCCGAATTTTCTAGGATAGATAAAGTAGTATTCTGGCAAGAAGGACCTTTTAGAGCAGGGACGGCGAGACTTTTCCGACCAGTGCGCCACTAAAGGACTAGATGAATTTTGAACTAGTCTACTGTGCTACCTTTTGATTACTTTTTTAAATAAGTATTTAAAAATCATAACTTGTTGAATATTATGAAATGTAACGTAAGACTCAAATAAAATTCTTAATATTTTAGGAAAGACTACATTTTAAAGAAGTAATATTTATTAAGTTGTCAAAGTGAGTGCCTTAGACAGTATTAATGTTAAAATAATGTAAAAACCGTGACCGTAGCAACTTTAGGAGGGAAAATACAATACAATTATATAAATGTTAAAATCAAAAACCTATATGATCTTTTACATATTAATTTGAGAAATGTTGTATTTTGCTAGCAAAGATATTTATGTTTGGTTCATAACTTGTCTTCAACAGCACACAAGACGATTTCTAATCATTGAATTCATAAAACTCATTGAGATATGTGAATGACAAGGCTGTCGAAATATTATTGACTTCAAAAAATCACACTACGTATGGAAAAGTTGTATTCAGTTTTATTTATTTTTTCATGTCAGCGGTGCCCCCGTGCCATAGATTTGCCATCCCTGTTTTAGAAAATAAAAACATATATTTTTGCGGTCAACATTAATAACATATTACTATTTGATTAGTGTTACTTTATAGGCCTTGACAATATATATCAAAAGTGAAGAGACCCGCCTCGGTGGCGTGGTTGGCTAACGCGCTTGTCGTGTTGAGCTCGACCGCTGAGGACGGGGAGATCGAGGTTCGAATCTCGGTCGGGTGATCTGGGGGTGGTTTTCCTCAATGGTTTTCCACTCTTCCTCCACGCAAATGCGGGTTCACTTCCTCTAATTCAACCTTCCTAATTCCTAATCTATTAGCGTAATTAGTACTTAAATCGTATAAACCGAACGGGTAGTAAGACGCGGTGCTAAATATTATTATTATTATTATTATTATTATTATTATTATTATTAAAAGTGAAGAGCACATGATTTGACCCATATTTACTCAATCTCTGCCATTGAGAACTTTAAAGTTCATCGCCACACTTACAAAAGTACGCCACCTATCTCTATCCCTATCCCGAGATAGTTTTATCCAGTCCACCTCATTACACCCTATCATTATTATTATTATTATTATTATTATTATTAGCACCGCGTCTTACTACCCGTTCGGGTTATACGCACTTGCGCTAATGTGTAATGGTAGGGTGATTGTGAGATGAAATGAAGGAGCTACAGTTTAACGTGGAATCCGAACCACGGTGGAGGCCTGGCATTCCTCACATTCACAAGATGTCTTGTCAGAGGTGAAGGAAGGGTTTGGTAATCAGATAAATCTGTGCCGGGACCGAGGATTGAACCCCGGCCGCCAGCATATACACCCTATCTCTCTCAGATTCATTCTAATGCCATCCTCCCATCTGTGTCTAGGTCTTATCAATGGTCTCCTCCTAATGGGTTTGCCAGTCAATACTGTGAACATGGTTCTAGAATATTCCATCCACGCTGCATGTCCTGCCCACCCTAATCTGCGAGAGATGATTATCCTGACAATGTATTGTGATGAGTTCATGGTATGTAACTCGTCACTATGTAACCTCCTACACTCCCTGGAATTCTCATATTTTTTTGGACCAAATATATTCCTATGCCCCTTGTTTTCGAACATCCTAAATTTATTTTCGTCATGGTAGGTCGTGACTTGACGTATAAATGTATTAAAGTAGTTTTAGTAGCTTTAGTAACCGTCATATCCGGTTCTTCCTTCCAGAACCTTACTATATTTATCCTGAGAAAGTCGAGGAATTCTCCACACCATTTGGCCCGTGTAGTTTAATAAGTTGCCAAATAGTAGCCTAGACTGTCGTGCGTATAGTAAGAGGCTTATTGTCCTAGGTCGATTTTTCATAAGTCATGTAATGATATGTGTGTAGAGAAAATATAATTAGACCCTTCAATAAAAACAAAATACAAAACTTAAATATTCATAATAATTCGAGTTAAAAACATTATGCAGTAATTATAATGATATACCTAATAATAATAATAATAATAATAATAATTTTGTAATGGGCCCTTTATTTTAACATGAATATGCACATGACTGACAAGCTAATTGATCCAAGTGCATCAAGGCGTAATCCCCCACTGGTGGCGCTATTCTATATAATCCATTACTGTGGTTTTCTATTATTGATACATTGTTGTGATTTCCTCTAGAGTCATTACTGTTTTTCCTCTATTTTATTCATTACTGTTGTTTTCTCTATCTGATCATTATCACAACAATTTTACATGATATTGCAAGTGAATTGCTCTCAAAGTACCCTTACCCCTTAAATCAATGGTTAATATTATTGGTGTTAAAATGATATTTTTTTTTAAAAGAAGAAAGATATGTGACATATGTGTCATTAACAAACTAGTACGAAGAATAGATTTTTTTGAACCCTCCCATCAAAGTTATTGTGTTTTACCTTTCCAGCCACTTAGTGGTGCTCACCCAGAAGGTTACTTTGAAAGGGGCATAACAAACAATCCATACAGTTATTTATATTTTTTCCCCAATGGGATATTTTACACTGGTTATATAGGGGGGGTGCCAAAAAACAATCCCGCCCGGGCGCAACGTTTACCTCTGGCCACCCCTGTATATTTCAATGTATTACGTGTGATTTTTTTTTATGTGTGAAGGTAGCTGGATGCCCCAAGGAGATTGGAGGGAAAGAAAATACTTCATCCAATGCACCAAGTATCATCAAGTCACCGAAAGGAGCTAGGAAGTAAATAAAATATTCTATGCAAAGCACCTAATATAATGAAGTCATTGAAAGGAGATTGGAGGGAAAGAAAATACTTCATCAAATGCACCAAGTATCATCAAGTCACCGAAAGGAGCTAGGAAGTAAATAAAATATTCTATGCAAAGCACCAAGTATCATCAAGTCACCGAAAGGAACTAGGAAGTAAATAAAATATTCTATGCAAAGCACCTAGTATAAAAGTCATTGAAAGGAGATTGGAGGGAAAGAAAATATTCTATGCAAAGCACCAAGTATAATCAAGTCATTGAAAGGAGATTGGAGGGAAAGAAAATATTCCACGCAAAGCACCAAGTATAATCAAGTCATTGAAAGGAGATTGGAGGGAAAGAAAATATTCCATGCAAAGCACCCAGTATAATCAAGTCATTGAAAGGAGATTGGAGGGAAAGAAAATATTCTATGCAAAGCACCAAGTATAATTAAGTCATTGAAAGGAGATTGGAAGTAAATAAAATATTCCATGCACTGCACCAAGTATAATCAAGTCATTGAAAGGAGATTGGAGGGAAAGAAAATATTCCATGCAAAGCACCCAGTATAATCAAGTCATTGAAAGGAGATTGGAGGGAAAGAAATATTCCACGCAAAGCACCAAGTATAATCAAGTCATTGAAAGGAGATTGGAGGGAAAGAAAATATTCCATGCACTGCACCAAGTATAATCAAGTCATTGAAAGGAGATTGGAGGGGGAAAAATATTACATGCAATGCACTAAGTATAATCAAGTCATCAAAAGGAGATACTCTATCCAATGCACTCAGTGTTTCTCCGCACACAAGCGAGTGTTAAGAAAGGAACATTCCCCGGGTCTCCTCAGACTAACCTAATTACTAACCGTTCAGGTTTTGCGTGAATATTATATTTACTCTAATGGGAAGTAGATATTTTAGAGGTAATCTACCCACATTTTCGTGGGAAGAAGGGTGAGAAACCATAGAGGGAACAACACCTTGAGTAGACCCAACCAGTATTCATACCCCGATCACCCCGTTTTCAGAAAGCCAGTTTAACACGAGAGTGACGACTCACAACAGCATTTTTCAAATTGTGCTCCGTGCAGCTCGCATGGTTATCTGAGGCTTCTTGAAGCAACCTTAGAATATTCTTTATTGGTTTCTCACACTATAAAACAGGATCAATAATTAGTATTGCGATGTCCAGTTTGCTTTTCACCGAAGAATAACATCCAAAATGGTTCTCTTCTCACCTACTTTACTTAGGACGTCTTTATTTGTCAACCCGTCTGTACACCTGATTTTCTCAAATCTTCTCCAGCACCATATTTCACCACAAAATTTACAAACTAACAATTATTCTAGAGCAGGTACACCAATTTGTCCCACGATTGTTATTCTATCAATGTTAAAATAGAAACACAAATTCCACCAATGACAGTTTATTTTAGCTATATCCGAGATCAAACCCGAGACATGTGAATCAATAGGGTGTCGGCTAAGACAAGGTGTTTGATCAAGAGTAAAAGGTGAGGAGGAGGTATTCCCCCCAAGACATGTATTTGTTTACGCTTTAGTAGAAATAACAAACCATACTTTGTAAAATACGCCGTACCATGCATACGTTTTGATCGAGCCCCGCCCTCCGATTCAAACTCGCGACTTAGCGCAAACATTAGCTTAGCACTAGTAAAAATAATTGTAACAATAATAATACTTAGCACCGCGGGTTATACGCTTAAGTACTAACTACACTAATGGGTTAGGAATTGGGAAGGTTGAATTTAGAGGAAGTGAATCCACTTTTGTATGAAGGGAGAGTGGAAAATCATTTAGGAAAAACCACCCCCAGTCTACCGAAACGATATTCGAACCTTGATGTGACCGTCCTCGGCAGTCTAGCCCAACACAGAGCGTGCGCGTTCGCTAACTACGCCACCGAGGAGGGTAATAATAGTTGTAAGCGTTTGTCTTATTATTCAAATCCGTTTTTAAGATTCCTGGTGCTGGGGTTAGCCCTATTTTACTGCCCTGTGTTGAGTTGGTTTGTAGGTCGTGTTCTGGTACAACCGTGTGTTTAGAAAATATACACTAAGCTAACCTCATGATACAAAAAACTAGGTCAGAGAGTACGTCATTCATGAGAGCGTGCGACCGTCCTATGTACAGCGTGGCAAACGTCACACAAAGGGAGCATTTAGATTATTTCTAATAAGTTACGGAAATAAAGTTTTATGTCAGACGTCACGTCTTTGGCGCACACCTGTCCGTATCTCATCATATCGACTTGATACGTTATATTTAAGTTGGCACACACTTGTGTGTATTGCGTCGTATCGACTTGGTACGTTATGTTTAATTTGGCACACACTTGTGTGTATTGCGTTGTATCGACTTGGTACGTTATATTTAAGTTGGTACACACTTATGTGTATTGCATCGTATCGACTTGGTACGTTATGTTTAAGTTGGCACACACTTGTGTGTATTGCGTCGTATCGACTTGGTACGTTATGATTAAGTTGGCACACACTTGTGTGTATTGCGTCGTATCGACTTGGTACGTTATGTTTAATTTGGCACATACTTGTGTGTATTGCGTTGTATCGACTTGGTACGTTATATTTAAGTTGGTACACACTTATGTGTATTGCATCGTATCGACTTGGTACGTTATGTTTAAGTTGGTACACACTTATGTGTATTGCGTTGTATCGACTTGGTACGTTATGTTTAAGTTGGCACACACTTGTGTGTATCGCGTCGTATCTACTTGGTACATTTTATTTTAGCGCACAGTTGTATTGGCTCGGTGCGTATTTTTATATGTTGACGTATGTACGTATCGAATCGGTACATATTTTTTATGTCGGCCCACGCCTGTTTGTATAGTATCGTAACGGCTCGATGTGTGTTTTTTAAAGTTGGAGCCCACCAGTCTATGTCGCATTTAATAGGATCATTTAAATATTATTTTGTGTGAAAATAGAGGGAAAAAAACTCAAATTGGTAATATTTTCCGAGCCGATGCGACCTTCCTTAACAACTGAGGGATTTGCTCTCGGGGCATAGTGGTGAAAGAGATTCCTTCGTTTGAAATAACTTCTTCAAAGTCTGTCTACGTAGTTGAATAAATGCGTCGGTGGTCTAAGGAGTCCAGCACACAATAGACTGGATTGCAGTGACGAGGTTCAAATCTCAGTCGGTTGCACTGGAGGTAGTTTTTTTTTATATGTAATTTTTAACCACGCTTTTTCCATTCTCTCTACACGCAGATGTGGATACACTTACTCCTAACAACCAGTTTCACTCTCAACCTTTAAATTATTTATTTAGCACCGCGTCTTAGTACTCCGTTCGGGATATATACTTATATACTAGTTACGTTAATGTTTTTAGGGATTAGGAAAGTTATATTTATAGGAAGCGTACCCGCACTTGCGTGGAGGGAGAGTGGAAAAAAATTTTTGAAAAAAAAAACCTTAGTACACCCGACCGAGAGGTTTAAGAAGAGGTATTTAGCTTTGATAAACAGCAGATAATACCCCATTCCCTAGAAGTTGAAATAGTGAAATTAAGAAATCATCTCTTGTAATGTACTCAGTATTTCCTGAAAGTGAAATCCGATAATCTGGTGGTTGGTTGAACAGCTAATATTAGAGGGAAAATGGAAATGGAGGGTGGTGAAATGCAAACTTTACTCTAGTTCACTCAAGTTTAAATTAGGAAGCGGCTCTCAGTGAAAGTCTTCCTTGTGTACAGGGCGAAGGTAATTATTTTTGTTTGTTAGTAGGTGGTTTAAATAATATTATTATTGATGGGGGGCCTTAAATAAAACTCAGGTTGGAAGTTTTTTGACTATGAGA
Organism: Timema monikensis; assembly: GCA_902151445.1. Classification (NCBI taxonomy): domain Eukaryota; kingdom Metazoa; phylum Arthropoda; class Insecta; order Phasmatodea; family Timematidae; genus Timema; species Timema monikensis. The sequence goes on along the minus strand of CABFVZ010001627.1, from coordinate 127,277 downwards.
TTGACGGTGACAGATCAAGATGCAAACTAAAAGGATGCACTATTGTTATTAAGGTGCTGTATCATATTTTTTTAATCTAGCAATACTTTTGATCCAAAGTGTTATTTCCAAAGTGGTTCTCCACGCAAATGCGGATACACTTCCTTTGAATATAAAAATATAGCCATCCCATTCATTAAAAAATCATTATCGAAATTAGTACATTGACGTAACCCGAATTGATAAAAAAAAAGACGCTGTATTAGATTTTTTTTAAAGTACCGGAACCAGAACCGGAACACTAACTGAAAAGAACCGGAATCTTTATCGTGCTGTTACCAGAACCGAAAACTTTAAAAATATTGTTTGGAGAAGAGGAACTGGAACCAGAACCGATAAACATTTTGGTTTGACTCACTGGTCTTATACCGTTCAGCCAACGTTGTATGCTTAAAGAGTTCCAAAAAGCGATCCCTCCCCCATCCTAAACGGATTTTTTTTTAAAACTATCAAAGCTTGAGTAAATCTCATTCATCAGCCCTGCGTTCTCTAATAAGGTAGGGCCAGACTGGGCGAGCTACTAAAAAGTAAAATAGAATATATTAGTTGTAATGATAGGTGGCCAGATTGGAGCAAGCGCGCAGGCTTGAAAGATAGAACTACAGTATTCCCATGGCTTCTTTGGTGCTGACTGACAGCTGATGGCTTTGAAAAGTTACCAGACCAAATTATGTATCCCTACGCCGAACCAAATGATCTGCAAAAACATGCGTTTAGCAGCTGTCACTTCTAAAAGTCAACATTTAGATATATACCTAAATGTTGACTGTCAGAAGTCAGCTGTGAGCTGTTAGACAGCACCAAAAAAGCCACGGGGCTACTGTAGTTATATTTTTCAAGCGCGCGAGCTCAAGCCGGAACAATCTAGTTTACAGGCGCTAGGCAATATTTTTGTATGTTGTTTCATTGAGTGCTAGGAAAACTTCTCAATTTGACATGACATTTGACTTTTTTTTATAGCTATCTAAAGGTTTATCACACTTGCTACTAACGGCCTAATTCAATTGGTAAGACCATCAACTATATATATATATATATATATATATATGTGGGTGTGTGGGTGTGTGTGTGTGTGTGTGTGTGTTATTCTAAAAGACTTACCATATTATAATCAAAGTAGGTCTTTAAAAATAAGAATCACCACTAGCACGGATTGAGGATGGGAAAACTACAATAATAAATCACTTGTCAAAAAACACCCTCAGTTTACTGAGCCAAGATTCGAACCGTTGCCTTATCCTCAACAAATATCGAGAGATATCTGCTAATCACGCGCTCGCCAGTTTGGCTACGCAGTCGCTCAGCCGCACGCTTGTCAGTCTGGTCGGACCCTTATATTGAGAATAGCACCGCTCGTTCGCCTTACAGTGAATTCTCCAGCCGAGATTCGGAATAGAAACACTTTAGAGGAATCTGTTTCTATTCCCATCGCGCTCGGTATCCACGGTATGGCGGTGTGACTGTATCTTATTGTCCTGAAGTATCTCCTCAGCACGTGGGGTCGTAAGGTGTTTCTCTATAGGCCTGGATCACATATCAGAACACCCGACACCACTCGCCAGGTGGTTTCATGTGGCTACAAACGTCATCACACGACCGAGCTCTCCAGGTGGGGACAGCTTGGATGTAACAATGCGGTGAGTCGACAATCGTGGAGCTATAATACGGTTTTAAAAAAAACGTTTCGGTGGCGGCATAGTTGAACACTAAACATACCGAGTGGGCCACAATGAGGGTTACCAACCATGTTCTTTAATGAGTACATGATATACTCTTTGAGGTTGTAAAACAGCTTACTTATCAAAGTAAAATGTACTATTTTGAAAATGTTCATAATTTTATTTAAAACCAAAATGGTTTGTTTAAAGTCCGCAACAAATCAAAATATTATTTTTATTGATAAGTATTAACTATATTAACATCACTTATTACTAATCCTTATTTAGTGAATTTCATAGTTGATTTACGTTAGCAATTTATAAAATCGTATATTTTAAAGTTACCTACTAAAAACAATGTTTGAATAAGATAACATCGTACCAAATTTCTTGATTGAATATACAATTCCATGACATTTTCGTGGGCAGTTTAAAATTCCCTGACTTTTCCAGGTTTTCCACATTTCCCCCGATTGGGTCCACCATGTCTAAATAAATTAAATTAACACTCACATAAATAAGAATGTGTACAAAAATTAATAGCCCTCTTCCCCTACCCCCGATCATAATTTTTAGAATGTACTCTTTTCGCAGTGTCCGGGTATGGTAACCCTAGCCACATTCTAAAAATATACATGTTTAGTCATTATATTAAGTAAAAAGAATTCCAACTTGATATTAAAAAAAAGAGTAGGCCATTTACATACAACAATAAGACTAACCCTTAAAAAAAATTATTGGAAATTTTAAATCTTTCATTTGCACAACAATGGTGTGAATGTCGGTCTTTAAATCATATGCATAAGTCAGTTTCATAAATTGGTGACAAATGTGTGTCCGTAAAGGTGAGATATTTCAGGTATTTGGTTTCAATGTGAGAAAACAAATGTTTGAATACTTGCGTGCTACCAAACATTGCACAAACTTGGTAAGCAAATTCAGCATTTTTTTGGATAGTTGATTCGTGATGAAGAAAAGGTGAATATTTTTACAGCAATTCCCAAATGCAAATTTCCCCAAATTAAGTCAAATTCCTATTCAAAATCTTCCAAAATGTTGTATTTAATCAACATTCATAGAAATAAGAATAAAGTCGCATTGCATTATGGTTCCTTGGGTCACCCAAAAGCATGCGGCCCGATAGTTGAACATGTCTCGTCTGTAGCATTTGGGTGGGGTAGTAGCACAGTTAGTATTTTCAGGCCAAGTATTTCCACCGTTTCACTGACATGCAAATAACTCGACAGAAAATATTACGTCCAGCTTAAAATATGTATGTTGCACCGTACTTTAAAAAGACTGAAAAAGAACTGCCCATGAGGATGAATAATTAACTATAGATGTAAAACATTACTCTCATAAAAAAAACTAAAATGCTTAGCCATTACAACTATTCAAAATAATCTTAGTTATACAGTGTGCTTAAAGCATGTTCAAGGACAACATCACGTCTAATTTAAATTAATATGAGCCATAATTCATATTAAATAATCGCCAAATGCCAAGCAAAAGATCTACCTAACAATTTTACTTCGCGAACCATTAGAATCTCTCATATCAATGCAGTTCTCATTTGTTATAATTATGGGTAGTAAAGAACGACTGGAGAGTAATGCAGCGACGCAACTGAAGTACCTATTTGGCGCGATAGATTCTAAATCCTAAAGCTATTATTATGTGAGTGCTTCATAGGTTGTGCAAAAAGTAATCTTCTGCAGCAGTTGCAATTATCTGTGGCATCGGGTTTTAAGTTTGTAATCTTAAACACTTAAGAGGGAGCTTGCCATTCGATCATATCTGAAGTATTTTTGTGCACCGCATCTTACTACACGTTCGGGCTATCCAGGGAAGAGAATGTAAAGTAAATGTAACCGCATTTAAGTTAAGAGAGTATTAATCAATTTAGGAAAAACCACTTTCACTTAACCCGACAGAGATTTGAACCCCAACCTCCCTGTCACCCATAATTCTATATATTGCCAGAATGACACCTTGGCCTAGAGTTCACAAACTCGCGGCCCGCGGAAATATATATGTCAGCCCGTTTGTCTTCAACACTTTTACATTAAAAATTTATTATTATTATTATTATTATTAGCACCGCGTCTTACTACCCATTCGGGTTATACGCACTTACGCTAATGTGTAATGGTAGGGTGATAGTGAGATGAAATGAAGGACCTACAGTTTAACTTGGAATCCGAACCACGGTGGAGGCCTGGCATTCCCCACATTCACAAGATGTCTTGTCCGAGGTGAAAGAAGGGTTTGGTAATCAGATAAATCTTTGCCGGGACCGAGGATTGAACCCCGGCCGCCAGCATAGAAGTCTGACCCCTTACCCCTAGACCACCAGATCACCTACATTTAAAAAAAAACTTTCTAGTTACTTCTTTATTTTATACAAGGATAGTGGTAGAAAAAAACTGACTGAAGATTATCTTGGTGGTTGTCACTGTTTTGTTTTCATCGGTTTTGTTGAATTTTGGCTTTGATGTTTGACAGAGCACACCGCAAATCAATGCCCACTTCAAGTCGCACAACGCTGTTTAGTTTTTATGCGAGTCAAAGAGTTGAAGATTCGGTGGTGTTGCACGTGGCCGCAATGGTAGCTAAGGGCAGCGTTTTTCAAACTGTGTTCCGCAGAACCCTTGGGCTCCGCCATAGTCATCTCGGCTCCATGAGGCAATTTGATGATCATATTTATTTGTTTTTCACACTATAAATTAGCATCAGTAAAATTAATAGTATTGCCAATTTTTTCAAATCTGAACCAATTACATTTGTCAAAGGTGTAGCCAGACCATTTGAAATTTAATTTTTCATTTGTTGTATTATTTTCTAATTGTAAAAGTTAATCGTCTTTATTAAATGTTCATAATATCAGTGTAAGAAATGCTATGATGGTTCCAGCATGTATTTTTTCTGGTAGGATGGCTCCTTTGGCTTTACCTCTAAGCCTCTGGCTTAGGGGGAGGGCGGAGAGGAGAGTTGAGGGGCGAATCCGAGATTTGCGAGCTCGGAAATAAACACGTGCAGGGTCACTTTTGGCTTTTTATTACAACTAGTAGGCAGTGTTGGTGATACCGCAAGAAATAATGATCTTAATTACTTTTGAAAAGTGATATATATAAAAAAATATGTTCCATTATTATTTGATTTTTTACGTATTTTCCGAATTATTCCACATTCCCCCTTGAGGTGCTTCACACCCCTAGTTGAGAAACACTGATCTAAATGAACTCTTCACACAATCTCCACACACTTTATTAATAACCTTTTAAGAACTCAAATTGATCCACAACGATAGGCACGTTGAACTGAAAAGAGCGTCCGCCTCGTCCTATTTAGTTTATCGGTGGCGGGTAGGTTGGGTTTTGAGTCCCTGCCGGGAGTATATACTTTACTCGCTTTGCTCGTTGGGAGCTCCACCCCCAAACACCCGGTGAGTTTTCTTTGCAAGTGGATGTAAACTAATGTAATTGCAGAGCCCTTTTGATAGGTCTTACCGTTTAGCCACAAGATACCTCCAAAGAAAGGTGCGCACTGACTTTAAAGTTGCTCCGCCATTTTGAACTTTTTCGGGGTTTATTTAATTTTTTGGAATTTTACCGTCGGTTATAGGCTAGAAGCTATAAGTTTGCCAAATTTCAAGTTTCTAGCTCATCTGGAAGTGGGTAAATATTAATGTCAGTGAGTGAGTCAGCCATGTGGCTTTATAGTAGTATAATATAAATGGTTGCTCACTCCCCCGCTCAACTGCCACAATTGGGTAAAGCAGAACAATGTATTAGTTCGGCGTGTCACAAGAACCAGAACTAGATCATTTCCTTAGAGACAATAGGCCACACAGTACCTGAACTCAAGACAACATCCTTAAACGATACCTCACTTTTAAAAGCTATTTGCTTCATTTATAATGAAAAGTCATCTTCATCTGAGTATTGCACGATAAAACTGGATAATTTTTCAATGTAAATGTCCTTAAAAGGAGCTGGAAAAAAAGTGCTAGAAGCTTTACATTTTAAAAAAAATCATCGCTGAACCGCTTCTGAAACCAGGTCATTCTTCACTCATATTTGAAGAAGAGTCTGTGATGGACGTGTGAAAATCGTTTGCTACATATGAACGCTCAATTAAGATCGCGAGCTATTAGATGACGCAGCCACCTTGGACTCGGTAAGGCTCTATGCTGTCAATATCACAATGGCAAATGTACTAATGCGCACTATTATGATGGATTAAGTAGCCAAGCTGTTATAGTGGTTAATTACGGTTACAGCAGCATATATTGCATTGCCGCATTGTCATAAAAAAAATAGCTGTGTGATACACATTATCCTGAATTTGAAGATTTTGAGGGTTCGCAGAATTTCGCATTTTTTATATATATATAACTTAGCTCTAATGTGCACTAAAGCAAGTGGCTAAAAAATAAAACTCTCCAGTAAATATTTTACTAAGTTTAGTATGATAACCAATATACCTATTACTTGTATTAAAATACAATTTTTTTCTATTAATACAAAAAAAAATATTTTAAGCCCATGTACATGTGTATTACTTTTATTGTTACAGTGATTTTTTGTACTAAAATTACAAATTTGTTAATCAAAGTTGTTGTTTTTTCTTAAAAGCCCTACTTTTACTATAATTATTAATTAGAATTATCTATATAAACTGGCAATATTACTATAATAATTAAAAATTAAAATCTTGATTGATTAAAGTTATTATTATTATTAGCACCGCGTCTTACTACCCGTTCGGGTTGTACGCACTTACGCTAATGTGTAATGGTAGGGTGATTGTGAGATGAAATGAAGGACCTACAGTTTAACGTGGAATCCGAACCACGGTGGCGACCTGGCATTCCACACATTCACAAGATGTCTTGTCAGAGGTGTAGGAAGGGTTTGGTAATCAGATAAATCTGTGCCGGGACTGAGGATCGAACCCCGGCCGCCAGCACAGAAGTCCGACACTTTACCCCTAGACCACCAGGTCACCCCTTAAAGTTATTAAATGTATACTTGAAAGAAAGAGCCTTATGAAAACTAAACTCCCTCCTTGGCAACAGGCCATGGGTCCGCCATTGGTTGACGTTCTTCCGATCTTCTCTCAGGTTTATTTGAAAACGGGTGTATATCAGATTATAACCATCCTAAATCCTTATCCCGTCGTTTAAGCTTATATATCATTGAGGGTTTTTGGTTTATTTATATATAAATACATCATTGAGTTTTTTGTGTGTGTATATAACATTGAGTATATATGTATATTTTAAATACATTTTCCAAACCCTTCCTTCACCTCTGACAAGACGTGTATTAATCACAACTTGTGAATGTGTGGAATGCCAGACCTCCACTGTGGTTCGGATACCACGTTAAACTGTATGGTCCTCCATTTCATCTCACAATCACCCTACCATTACACATTAGCGTTAGTGCGTATAACCCGAACGGGTAGTAAGACGCAGTGCTAACAATAATAAATAAATTTGTCTATCCAAATTACAAATATTGCTTCTAAATAATAAAAATAAGTATAAAATATTGTTATAATATTATTTTTTATTTAGAAGCCGTAGTCTGAGTCGATACATTTTTACCGGCTCCTACTCCACTCAAGATTGCTTCAGACTCTTGCCTCAACAGCCCAGCTGTAGCTCACTGGTAATAGCATTGGAGTACTAAGTCAAATGTTACGAATTCTATTTTTGTATCTAAATGTCATTTTTTAATTTAATAAATAAAATATAAAATACATGAACAGGTAATTACGAAGAAAGAAGCGAACTGGGGGCGATCCCATTAGAAGACCTACTTTCAAATATCTAAGTGTCAAATTATTTATTCTGTAGCTGTCACTTTTGACAGATAGTTTCAAAGCTGATAAAACAATAACAGAGTAAAATGTAATTATTTATCAGTACATTTGGTTAATATTGACAACACACATTTTTTTTAATTTTCTGTGCCGATCATTGAATGTTAGGAAGAAACTTTTGGAAAGTACACACATATTTTTTGCTGTCAACAATATTATTTCACTACCGTTTATTGTAAATGTAATTTTAAGATACTATCCAAAGTGAAATCTTAAGATAATATTACTTGACGTATTGATTGATACTTATAAATTGTTTTAGTACATCTGGTTAATGTTAAAATGTTTCTTACTATCTTGGTTGTACCACCACATAAGTATGTTCACTTTTAGAAGTGTATGGGTAGGCCAAAAATAAGTAGAACTACTTTAATTATATTTTACATACCGTGTCAGTGATCTTGTACGTCTAAACCTTACACGTGGATAAAGGGCTGCGAGGATTCTTTGAAGCTTACCTGTAACAAAACGATAAAAACACAATTAGTTTTACAATATAATTTAAAAAAAGCTTAATAGAGTTGATATTGTCTTTTAATACTGTGACGATCCCGTTACTCGGGTTTACCAGAGTCAAATTAGTTGTATAAACGTCCGTCAGGTTGGTGTAAGAACCACGAGACAATCCTGGCGGACGGATTCGACGCAAAATATAGAGTTGTACCATGAGCTATATTGGGTTAAGAAAAGCACCGGACAAACATTATTGTAGTTGAGATATCCGAGAGAACGCCTTATAGATGACCCTTTCTTATTTTCATATGAGGTATTTATAGCCTAGATGTTTTTATTGTATTATTATTATTATTATTAGCACCGCGTCTTACTACCCGTTCGGGTTATACGCACTTACGCTAATGTGTAATGGTAGGGTGATTGTGAGATGAAATGAAGGACCTACAGTTTAACGTGGAATCCGAACCACGGTGGAGGCCTGGCATTCCTCACA